>JAABKJ010005887.1:0-22520 GCA_011634705.1 Andricus grossulariae | reverse complement strand
GACACCTCAAATTTCTGACATTTATTTACTCCATTTTTGGTCGAAAATTCATCTTTTTAATTTGAAATTCTACTATTTCAGTCAAATATTAATTATTTCATTCAACATTGCATAACTCAGGTGCATATTGTAACTATGTTGCTAAAAAAACGGTATTCATTTACAAATTAATTTTTCCATCTGAAAATTGAAGTATTACATTTTCGGTCAAAAGTTTATCTTTTTTATTTGAAAATGTAACTATTTGGTTGAATGTAGACCTTTTTAAGTTTAAAATTCAACTATCTCATTCAAAATTTGTGTATTTTATTGAAAGTTAGTCTTTTCCGTGGTTGAAAATCAATGTTCTTGTTTGAAGATTCATCTTTTTAGTCGAAAAGTCAACTATTTCAATTACAGTTTCATGATTTTAGTTGCAAATTCATCTTTTCGGTTCAAAATTCTACTATTCCATTTGAATAATAATTATTTTAGTTGAAAATTCATCTTTTTGGTTAAAAATTCTACTGTTCCATTTAAAGAATAATTATTTTATTTAACAATTGATAACTCACCTGCAGAATGTGACCATTCTCATAAACAATCGTTTTTTATCCTTGAAAATTAATTTCTTCATCTGAAAATTTGAGTATTGCATTATAGTTATATGCCTAAAGCATTTATGGAAGTACCTACCTAATATGAAAAATGTATGAAAGATAAAAATTGATCTAAGTTTATTCAAAAATTTGAATTTTAACTTTTAAAATCAAGAGCTGAAATGCCTCATTTCCGTAACAAGGCGAATTTTACTCAATAATTGTAATTATTGATGATAATTAATTATTGAGTTCTTGTTATATATTCCTGAAGTAATTTTCTGTGTGGAATTAAATGAAAATAAAAATAAAATCAAACAAAAATGTATGTCCTATTTTGAAATTCAATTTTCCACATGTCTTCAATATTGAATAGGTGCTAAACAATTTTTTTCGACCCATCCTATTAAACAACTTGTATGATAATATAAAAAATAATGTAATATCATATTATTTTTTCAGGATGGACATTATTGAACTCACTGTGGTTGTGTGAAGTGCCATAATGCCTCCTACTATCGCTCCAACTCAACAGAGACGTCGAAGAGAGCCATGCAACCGCCTTCTATTAGTAATCGTCGATTGTTGTATTTTAAAGCTTTTATTCCATTTTATTTATGTGGAATTAATAGCTTTTTACAATATAGTTAAAGTCTGTTAAATGCACGTTAAATTTATAGGAAAACTTTAATATGTGTGTGAATACTTTTCAATTCAGTGATTTTTTTAAATATTTTATATTCATCGCATCATATTTATATATTGAATAAACAATAATTCAAAGAAATAAATGTTTTAACCTATTTACTTTTATCCCTTCAAAATAATTGTTTGAGCCCATAAGTAGCGAAATTTAACTCCCTAATGAACTCAAAATGTCGGTCCAATGATGTCACTTTTATGAATCCATCCATTGGAGTCACGCAACTCACTTCTAGTTGACCAGCCGCTCCAAGTCTGAGAGTTACTCTTCGCTCCAACGAAAAGTCACACTCCACTCCAAAGGGAGAAGCTCACTTCCAGCTTCAAGTTGGAGCGACGATTACCACCATTGGAGCGGCATCTCACTCCAAGAAATTTAGAGAGGTATACGTTGATAATTTGAAAAGGAAAACAATAGCTTGAAAGGTACAATAAAACAGATAATAAGCGTCCATAGTTGGCGTTTAGAGCAATATAGCAGATCATTCCGAAAATTGAAACAAAACAAAAATTTAGTAATAATGCATCCGTCCATCTATTGGCAGTGGATAATAATATTTATTGCTTATGTTCGCAAATTTAAAATATATTGCTTCAGGATTTCGACGATTTCATTTTCGCCAATGCTTGTAAGATCTAAGGTTAGATTAGTTCTCGCATGCATTAAATTAAAGTGATTACACATCACGAAAATTGGCGAGTTGAAGCCGATAGCATTATATGGGAATTTTAAATAGAAAAATTTATATCCTGCCTAGCATAAGATCTTGGTACCTTAAATTGGAAGCAACCCATTAAAAAAGGAGAATCTACTTTTTCTCTGATGATCTTAAATAAAAAGTAACAGAACGCGAAGACTCTTCGCTCCGAAAGAGTAAACCAATGAAATCTGTCGCATATTTCTTGATAGTCTGCTCCGCATACTGGAATCTTTCATCCTTCTTGAGAGTCCTCCAAATTTATTCGAATCCACGAAAAAAATGCGTTTTTTGTTGTTGTTAAAAAAATGATATGCAAGCCCCATGAAGTTGAACACGTATTTCCAATTAGAAGAAAGGTGGTTTTTGTATATTTCATTCAGAATCTTCAGTATTCAGTGCATCAAATTGACGCTAAACATTTCTCTTTACAGTTGGTCATAGAATACGAATCAAGAATGACTTTTTGCATTTCACCCCCGTAGGTCTGTTTTATAGAGTAAAAAAACTGATTAATCAAAAATTGGATCTTTTATGAGTTTTTGACGCTAATTATTTGTTTTCGGTTTATTTTAGTACAAACTGTTTCTAATACACAAAAAATTACTTTATTCTCATAATTAGATTTTTAAATGAATTCGTTTAATAATTTATTATTGTTTATAGCAATTTTCTCTTAGAATATAGTCAGAAAGTCATGGTTTCCTCTGAATTTTTCAACTTGCTTTCAACTTTTCAGATACAGCGGGGCAATAATCTACTTTTATATGAGTGAGACGGCAATAAATGTAAGTTAACAAACATGATTGTTTGAATAATTTATTACTATTTTCAATAATAGTGTATTTGAATAATGCTAAAATGTTGCAGTTTTTTATGATATTTAACTTCTTGTCCGCTTTTCGCTTAAAATGAGGTTAGAATTAATGTTTTTTAAATTTAAATTTAATTGTTTTGAAAATTAATTATTTTGAATAATATTCTCTTTGAATTTTGCTAAAAAGTTGACGTTTCTTCTGCATTTTTCAAACTATGCAAGATACGCAAAAAAACACAAAAATTATGCACCCAAAAAAGATTTACAAACTTGTTTATTATTCACTTTGTGATAGGACGCGTAGTTTTCGTTTTATTCGTAAAAAACAACATTAAGAATGAAACAATTAAATTTTTCGATACACGAAACAAGAAAAAAAATTAATTAACAAAAGTTGTTAACCCGTAATAAACTATAAATTTTTCCATAGTAATCGTGGAAAATAACATTGAAAATAAACAAATTAAATTAATGGAAGAAAGGCACAAGCTATAATAAAATGTTAAATAACATTTATTTTGTATAAGATGCGCATTTTTTTAAATTATAACAGCAAGGTAATGAAAATACGTATATTTCAGTATCAATGCATATTATGAATTGTAATAATATAAATTTATTGAAATGATACATTTTTCAAGGTAGCTGAGAATAAAAATTAATGCAAAATAAGAAACAAATATTAAAGTAATCATTCAAAATAAAATTTGCACTTAATTTTGCAATATCTGAATAAGCAAGCATTTGGGGAGATATACATGAAAATTCAAGAAATAAATTTTTCAATACATTTTTGGGTGACGCTAATGACCATCCTTAAAATGTTGCAATTGAGAATTGGAATAATAGCAATTTTGATTTCTATTTATTGTATTATTATATTATATTCTTTCGTAATAATGTTTGAAGATACATAGTGTATGTGTACGTCATAGTGCATAAAGCACAGGTTCTATACAAAGAGGAGGTTCAAGCGTAAGAGTTATGTCTCAAACGGGAAATGTATAAAAGATGCAAAATTCATCGAAATGCAGGTGTTGTTTAGTAACGGGTGCAGTCAATACCGATCCATCGGAATTGCATAATCGGCGAAACGGTACGATTTGCGTGCAGTGAGTACCCCGATTGGGAAAGGTATAGACTACGGGCACGGCCTGTTTAAAAAATTCAACAGTCGATACATACTTCCATTGTCGGCCGTTCGATTAAGCGACATGCAACGCTCTTAGTTTGGCTGGTGGTGGTGCAGCCTCTGCAAATCGAGTATCGATCTTCCATCGAGATCAAGAAAGTTTACAAGAAGCTAGACCCGATCCCTAAAAGGAAATGCAACATTCAAACGCACGAAGACGCGAAAGAAGTTCGGCACATTCTCCTTAAGCGGAATATACTCTCTAAGTCTTCTTAAAAATAATTCAAACCATTTTATTTCACTTGTAACTTAATTCTCAATCATTAAGACCTTATAGTCCCCAGGAGAAAAGTAAGTTGAAAAGGAAAAAGCGAAGATTTCATTGTATATATTGCTTGTTTGTTTTGAACTGGTAACTGTAATAATTATAGCGAACCAGCTGATGATATATAATAAATAGGAAAATTAATTCTTGGCATACTTTACATAAGTAGTATGAAAATAATGTACAATTAGGTGAACAGATGTTACTTATAATCTCAAAGAGATACCGAGTGTATCACACCATTGTGTTAATTTAGGTAAAGGCTCGTTAACTGCTTGTCAAGAGCTCGAATTAACCTTTTCGAGGGGTCATCTGGTGTCTCTGATAAATGGCACTTTTGTAATTATCATCACTACAAAATGATTGTGTCATTTATAATTAAAAATAATCTGCCACCAACAAACACATTTGCTTCGATAAAAATTAGAGATACCTGTACCAAACCTTGTGACCATGTTAACATTTTCTATACTACTATTTACTCTGTAACACATTTGGGGAATTTTGCCCACTCTTCTCTGAGGAAAATCCTATTTCCATAAAATCTAGGGAATTTCTCCCAATCACATTGCGACTTTTTCCAAAATGTTGAACATTTTTCCGATAAAGGACCCCGCGAAAAATGGATGGAAAAAGCCTTCTGGTGAAATTGTCTCATTACGCTAAATAAATTTTTAAATTAAAGAATAAATATTAATAACAATTGATTATTTGAACTTTAACATTTTTTATTTTTTCATTTATGACTACAACTTGGACACCTAAGGACAAAAAGAAAAGAACACAAGAGAAAAGGAGAAAGGACACAAGAGAAACGGAAAATCTTGCAAAGTAGTGCAAGATGCAAAGGAACCATGTATAAATAATGTCGAAAAAGAAATATATGAAAAGCGATCATATATTTGTCTAGAGTGCTCATTTGTGGAATAATAATAATAGACCTGTATGATGCAAAAACATGTCGATCGACATTGAAATTTTATCAACAATCCGAAAGAACCTCGGAAAAAACATAAAAAATCGTAATTATAGTTATGATACAAAACAAAAAGAGATGTGCAGATCTTTATTCGAATTTTTAATGTATAATTTAGACACGCTTGTAACATTGGCTTTTTAAAAATAGAAAAAAAACTAACTGTACATTAAACCGCCTTGAATTCCTTAGATTATTAAGAAAATGTAATCAAAATTTCTTAAAACTGCTCACGCTACCGCTTAGCCCTTTACCGTTTACCTATCATTTCAGTGTGTAACTGAAAAGGTTAATGTGCTGAAAATGGACCTTTTTCACGTTTGGGTTAGGTATCTTCAAATTCTGACGTATAGGAAAAATTGGTACAAATATAGTCGGTCTGTATTATTATTCCACAAATGAGCACTCGAGACAAATATATGATCGCTTTTGCTTCCTCATAGAAGAAGCTTTGTAATAGTATTAGTTTCGAAAAATTTGTTATTAATTTAATTAAGCACTCCTCAATTTTAAAATCTCTAATACAATGTTCTAAGCAATTGACCGGACATGTGTGTGTGTGTCACACTTTTTTGTGAGCACGATAACTTGAAGAGGGTTGCAGATTAGTGAATGAAATTTGGAGGGCTTATATCAAAAGCTTATTCAAAAGTTGATGCAATTAGATAAAGGATTCTTTGCCTTGAGACGAATCAATTGACCTATAATATAGATACACTTTATTGAAGATTAAGGAAGTTATGGCCATTTATATTATTTGAAAAATCGATTTTTATAGTAAAAATTGTCTTACATAACTTAAATTTGATGCAAAAATAGAAAAGATTCGTTGGTTCAAGACGAATCGATTGACCTATAATATGAATACATTGTCTTGAGAAGTCCGGAAGGTATTGACATTTATAAAATTTGAAAAACTGGGTTTAAACAGAACAACTTTTTTCATTAATATAATTCAAAATTCATACAATAATAAAAAAGAGACCTTGATTCGAGACATTTTTATCGACCTTTTTATATTTTGTTATTTTAACTTCCTCTATGAGGAAGCAAACATATTTGCTAATTAGTTATAATGAGGAAGCAATGTGCTTATCATATGAGCACCATGAAATTGTAAATACAAGCAAAGTGGAAACACCAGAAATCGAATTCACAGCTTCACAAAATATTTTGTTTAAAATTTTGCGAAATGTAAATTTAATCTGATGAGGGAATTGGTTCGAATCCGAAACGCTATTTTACAATTTCTTGATAAAATATCAATTTGTTATTTCCCAGCCGTTAAATCGAGAATATTTGGAGGGTTGCGGTACGGAACCAGATAACCAATATTTTTATCGAAAATGGGTTCATTGGATAAAAATTCTTTAAAAATCAAGTACACGTTGTGGTAAAATGATTTTTTTAAAATATCATTCTTTTATACGATAATTTTGAACAAAAATTTATTGAAAACATTACTTACAACGTGGTTACAATTTTCACGTATTAATCATTTTTTTCAACCTTCTAGCATTGATATTTCTTAAAATTATTACCATTTATTGAAAAAAAAATTTCCGTATTTTAGCAAAAAAATGTATGTCATACTGTAATATCCCGATCTTCAATTTTGATTTTCTCGGACCAGAATCATTTTTTTCAAATATTTTTTGTTCTTCTTTAGCATCCCCATATCTCGAGAAAAAGTCTTAATTTTTACAAAGAATTGAAGATTTGTTTTTTAATCGCTATCCAAAGCCGACTTTTAAAACCTGTGAAATTTTAGTCACAAAACTCTCAGTAAATTTTCTCAGAATCGGCTAACTTTTTTACATGAAAATCTATTTAACCCTATTCAGAAACTGAATATCTCGGAAGCTTCAATGTATTTTATTTTATAACGTTTGGTCTCAATTTAACAATACTTCGGCTCGGGAGCCGAAATTTGTTTTATCTTTAAACCGTGATTTAGATTTTACGGAATGTTTTTTCGCGCTTTTTATATATAAATTTGTGCATTTTTATAAATAATATGTATTAATATATCAAACAAACTTTCTAAATCATAAGAAAAATGCATCAAATTACTGTTTTTGTTTTTCAACTAAATCGTAGAAAATGTTCGCCAAAAATTCTTGTGGAATCTTCCACAATTTGTAGAATATAGTTTTTAAAATACTATGGGGGTTTCCCCAAAAATCATGATAACAAAAATTACACAAAAGTAGGAAGTTTTCATAATAATATTATCGGGAAAAATTTCTTAACATCTAGCCAGAATCCTATAACATTTTTTGGGGAGTTTTCCCAAGATAAGTGGGGGAAAGTTCCCCAATTGTACGAAAACATTCTCCAAAAAATGTTGGGTGAAGTTTTCTAAATTTTGAGAAATATTCCTCATCGATCATTATCTGGGAATTTTCCATACAATATTTTGGGAAAGATACCGAAATTTCAATTTGTTTTCCCCCAAAATATCTTGGCGAAAATTCCGAAATTTCGTTGAAATTTGGGGTACTATGATTGTGGAAAAAAATCCCCAAAATTTTGTTTCCAGTGTAGAATAAAAGCTTCTTTATCATTTTTGTTCTCAAATTTTTCGTATACCATCATTAAAATGATCCTGATAAGAAGGTAAATCTTGCAAGCAACGATCTTCTGAGGACAACAAAATACCGGATGCATTTGCTTCTGTTTCAAAATTCCGAGGCTACCTGTAGAATAGCGCGTTGCACACGCGCCAATATTACGCGTACTAACTAAAAATAACCCGTAAAACTACGATTTCATCATTGCGTACGCTCGACGGAATCCGTTCAATCGAAGTGCTCCCGCTCATGAACCCGCCTTCAGGCTATAACGCGCGCGTTAATTACCTTCGTCATATATAGATTTGAAAATTAATTAACGTATAACGAGGCTAGCACCGAACGAGTTGCGCTTTCCCAAAACTGATTTGACATAACGGTATAATAATAAATATAAAAAAAGTATTCTGTGCCACATTTTTTTGGATTAGTAATTCAAAATACGTTAGATGTGTTTCAAAATTATGATACGACCTCTGAGATGAAAAGAAAAACGATCGTTCCATGTAGGAGACGAGTTATCCAAGACCAATAAGAAAAGGAATTATTTTCCTACGAGAAGAAATTATTACCTTTTGTTGCATCTGAAAATTTCTATTTAGTGAACATAAAGAACTACAACGATGCAACACAGAAAAAATACCACAAAAAAGGCTTATTTTATTTAGTTTTAAAAATAAACCTCTCTTCATATTGTAATTCTATAACACTAGGGATTGCGCCCTCTGAGAGCGACGCCAACCCTGGTTTTCGGTAAATAAACATGGGTTTAAAAAATTTTGGGTCTATGTTTTTGGTTAGCTTTTTGATTAAAACCATAGAGAGGGTCTAAAAATTAGGGTGGTTGAACAGGCGGTTAAGAAAGAGATAAGAAATATATCTATTTTGTATACCTTTTTAGACTTCATATTCTTTTAGATTCAACGTGGCACGTGAGGTAATATGGCACATCGGGTCTATGTTTTTGGTTAGGGTATTATATTTGGGGTGATATGGGGCAACAAAAAATGAGGTAATATGACATGGGGCAAAATGGCACATAGGGCAATATGTCACATGAGGTAATATGGTACATGGGATCATGTGGCACGTGGGGTCCATGTATTTGATCAGGGTAATATATTTAGGGTAATACGGCACACGGGGTAATGTAGCACGTGCGGAAAAGTGGAGACTGGGTAATGTGGGACATGGGATAATGTGGTAAATAGACTCCATATTTTTGGTCAGCGCAGTAGATTTAGTACAATATTGTACTGTCTTTTCCAAGAAACATCCATATAAATGGGGTTGTTTTTGTTTAGGAAAGTATATTTTATACAATATTGTACTATCCTTTCTGTAATAGGATTTTATCTACTTCTCTTAAAGCTCAAATTAATCCCACATTTTGTCTTAAAACAAGACAGAAAAAACAAATTGAAAAGGAACTTTGAATATGAATCTACACGTACATAGTATGAAAATCAGATAATTTAAATGTCTCAGAATCAACTTCATTAGGATATGATTCACTAATTGAGGTGAATTCGTAATTTTAATAATGAACGGCCGAATGCTTTTTGATCTGAAAAAAAAAAAAAAAAAAAAAAAAAACGAAATGAGACCCTATTGTGGAACGTGCTGTAGCCACTGCACTGCCGCCATGCGAAGTTCCGTCCACGCAACGAGCGATGCGTTACCTAATTTCTCACGTGAACGCGACTTCAAATACCGTGCACACTGCACAGTGCACATACACACGCGCGCAGAGAAAAATCAGATTATGGAACGATCTGTAGTGATTGCAGCACGACTCGGTTCCGTTCACGCAACGAGCATTGCGTTACCTAAGTAAATGCAGCAGCGTAGTTGCATTTGCAACTGTCTTCTTCCTAGCACCGAAAACACGTGGCACATGTCGCTTGAGTTTTTCGTGAAAAATCGACTCTGCAAGCCAAGTTTCATGTAATGCATTACATGAAACTGATCGCAATCTATTTTACGATTTTATTCATTCTGCAAAATAAACCTCAGTCTGTATTAGATTTTTAATACAGTAGTAATACACATCTGTAATACAATTACATTTGCAATGCATTTGTAATGCAATTGTAAAACAATCACAATAGGATTTCATCTACAGTAAAAGAGCAGTAGAAGAAGATAGTTGAAATTAAATTAGAGATTGGTTTTATAGTACCATAAAAATTATTAGTGTATCTACCCGACTGATGATTTTAAATTCACGGTTTTTTCCAGATCAATTTAAAAGATTTGAATGACTTTAAACAATTTTTAAAGACTCAAAGAATATTCTAAACATTTTAAAGAGTTTCATGGATTTCTGATTAGGAATAGTGAACCTTGACAAAGAATTATAATTTTGAATTGGAAACATCAGATAATTTTTGGTCATAAGAATTACAATTCTGATTCGCAACAATGAATTTGGTAAAAGAATATTATAATTCTGAATTTAAACAAGGGTTTTTTCAAATTTCCTTCTTATAAATTGGAATTTATATCATTTTCAGAAATTCCAGTTTTATGTAAAAAAACTCTCTGTTCCAAGTAAAATAATAATTCTTTGCGACAATCCCTACCCTAAAGTCTATATTATAATTATTTGCCGAAATTCTCAAAGTCTTATTTATAATTATTTACGGAGATTCCCTGTTCCAAGTCAAAATCGCATTTATTTCCAAAAATTTCCTGTACTAAATAAGAATTATATTTATTTACAACATTTTTTATTTTAATCCAGAAATATAGTAACAGCCTTTCTAAAATTTGCAAGAGAAAAGTTTTCGATTCTAGAAAATTTTTATTTAAAAAAAAAGAATGTTCAAATTCAAACAAATTATGATTTGGAACAATGAATTTTCAAAATCTGATGAATTAGAACTTGAAACAGGGATTTTTTTTGTAAATTTTCTTTTTATAAATCAGAATTAAAATTGTGTTTTAAAATTTCCCGTTCCATACCAATAATTACCTATTCTAGGACAAAATTATAATTATTTACAAAATTTCTTATTCTAAAGTGAACCTAAAATGAATATTTAATTCTTCACAGACATTTCCAGTTCTATCTCAGAATTATAATTTTTTTAGAAAAATTCCTGTTCCAAAATCAAAATTCTAAGTCTTTGTAGAAATTGTTTGTCCCAAATTCAAAATTAAAATTCTTTATGGGAATTCCCTGTCCCACATATAATTATGATTATTTTCGAAAATTACCTGTTACAAGGCAGGATAATTGCAATTCTTTACGTGATTTTTTTTTATATTTCTCATATTTATATCCTGTCCTAACTCAGAATTAGAGTATTAAAATATATGAAACTACTTCTAATGTTCTAATAGTATATTCTATAGGAAAATAATTCCAGTAATTTCCCGATTTCCCGGTCGAGTAGACCCCCTGATTATGCACTAAAGAAATGTTGTTTATAGCCACGGAAGAAAAAGTGACGTAGCGTCATTTTAGAGCCTTCTCTTCCAATAAATTAGGAATTTTCATATTTCAAGATCAATTCAGATCAATCAATCACAACAAAATTCCTTTTTATTTTCAAATATCTTCTACTGCAACTCTTTTATCTGAAGGTATGAATTACAGTGCACTCTAATGTGCACGTGAAATAAAAAAATATGGGGTTACATTAATTACATGACATCTTCCAAATTAAGTTAATTTGAATCATTAAAACTTGCATTTCCATTTTTGAAGGAAATCAGAAATTTATCAGAGCGTGTTGCACATAAATTTGCGGAACGTTATGTCGAGCTTGAAAAGTATGGGAGAAGCGATTCGTTGTCCCTGAGGAGGCCATTGAGATACCGACCGCGAAAGATGATGGTCGAGGAAATACCGAGTACGAAAAGCATGAACGCAGGTAATGAAACCCTCTAGCAAGGTGTTTTAAGATTATACAATTTCGAGCAAATATTACTGTCAGACAATTATATTTAAAATACTATATGAAAAAACGTATTATGAACGACAATAAAAATATTTTTCTAAAATTATCATTAAGAAAATGTTGGTCAAAGCTTCCAAAATCACAGGCACAAGTTATCGATAAAAAGAGATTAAATTCAGGACACACCCATTACATAGGAATCGTTATCAGAGAGTATCCAAAAACATTAATACGCAACGATGAATTGCGCTTATCTGGAAACTCGTGCATGTGTCAATATATGAAAGCTTGCTAATCGACTGTCTCTTGTGAGTCTACAGTCTACACATGAGTGTATACAGCAGGGAAACTTGAACTTGAATTCAGTAATCATCCAGTTACGCGTATCAAAGTGATGATAAGGCCTAAGCGACTGCACAGATCATTTATCAATGAATTAAGCTAAGTTATTGACTAATTATGTCCACAACTCAGTCAGCACCTAATCAATAGACAAGCCAAAAAAGTTATAACTGTCACATAAATATTACATTGTTTTTGTGTCGAAAACCACATCTTTTATCTATTATTATCGATATTGAGTATTTGTACATTTCTGTTGCATTAGATCATAAAAACTATGATAATCTTTCAATAAAAAACTCGGCAAATTTGTTTTCCAGCACTTACATAAAATTAATGTAAAATTAACTTTGTTTTCTTCTGTTATGAGAAAATAATAATATGTAATCCCAAGCACGTTTACTTTTGTACTCTGCTTTGTAGTAATTTATATTAGGGTAATAAATCCTAAAGCTTTTCTATATTTGGCTCCTCTTACATTAAATTCAAAAGCTTTCCTATTTCTGAAGATTGGAAGTATCCATACATATAATTTTCACTGTCCTATATTATTCAATTGATACGAAATTAGCTTTCTCTCATCTGTTGCGAAAACATATCATAATACCTTTCAATTAATCTGTATTTAAACTTAAATGCCCAAGATTTTCGATTTCGATTCATTTATAATTCCCACTTTTTTATATTCGGTTACGGTTCAATTTGAAGAGATTTCTAATTATAAAAGCTTTCAATTTTATATGATTTCAAAGGCTTTAAAATTGAAGGAATTAACTAAAAATGGTATTTAAACTTTTTCCATTATCAATAAGTGAACTGTAACACTTCATTGGACTATTTCCATGAGCCTATGAAGAGTAGAATTGTTTTCTATATTTTTTTTTTGCACAATTACCCAAGTAGTGGAAAATAACGAAAATTTGCAGGAAGGTTGGTTTGACGAATCGCAAATGGAAAAAAAATCTAAACGCATTCGACCAGGTGACGCGGAAGGCCACGGTTGCTTCAACGAGCCTAGATGCATGCATACAGACAGACATTCGTCTCTATGATATTAATGAACACACATGCATATTTGCGTCGATATACGTTCTTAGGTAACGCAAATCGAGCCTGGCTCTAAACTGCGAGCATTTCTCGTGATAGGACACAATAGTATATGTAATACATACGTGCACTCGCACTCGTGATGTACTTATACATTTGTATACAGGGTGTCTACTACCTTTATCATATACAAGACTTCATCATTATCATAAAAAAATTTCATACAAAAATTTCTCATTCAAACTGTGGTAAATAATCTCATTGTTATATAAGTATCGAAGTCTCTTTATTAATGCAATTATATGAGGGATATGTGTCATACCATACTTTTAACAAATTATTTTTTCATCTAAGTAAATGCATTTACTTGAATCCTGCTTCTTAGCATCTAGAAAATATTCTTTCACAGAAATAATGTTTACTTGAACTAGACAAGACATATATCTTTTGTTGATCTAAAGAAATAAATTCTTTGGCTGTATTTTCTTGATTAATATAAATATTCCGTAGATTGAAGAAAATGATTTCCTTATCTCAAAGGATCTAGATTCGTTGAAATAAATATTCATTTGATTTAATGAGTTCAATTCTTTGAATTGATCAAGACGCATTTGAATCAATTAATTTTTCCATATATAATTGAATCAAATCTTCAGGTTTATTTAAATTAAAGAAATCATTATTTAATTCAAGTAAATATTGATTAAGTTATATATATATATATATATTGCTTCTATACGAAGAGTTGATACATTTACACAAATAACAAATTTCTTTAGATGAATAAAATATTGTATTTACATAAATAATCATTTCTTTAGTAAAAGGAAATGTTTCATTTGATTAGTCAATGAAGAATACGAAGTACACTATTAAAAAGAAATATTTCTTCCGATCAAATTAATATTTCACTACGATAAATTCATATCCATTTAACTGAAATAAATACATATTTTATTAATGAATGTTGGCGTCATTTGTTTGAAATGAATTCTTCTTTAGATTAAACACATATTTTGTTAAATTCAGTATCCGTGTTCTTTATCTAAAGAAACATTTCTTTGCTATTTATGGTCGAGTGTTAAATACAGGCAGAGTCGTGGTCATCTCTGTGGACTTTACACTCGAAGGACCCAAGTTCGATTCCTGCAGTAGGTGGATTTTCATTGAATTTTTCGGTCTCAGGTTCATCAATATTTTAAATTATGTGAATCGTTCAAATTAAATATGTATAATACTCCGAACGTATACAGTCAGGGGCGTTTAACAATTTCCGGTGGATTTTCCTGCGTAGTAAAAAATATATGTTATTTTTTTTTTTAAATACGGAGACAAGGGTAAACTAAATATTCAACGGAAATGAGGTAGAAATTTTGCTTTTACACGTTAAAATAAATGTTGGCTAGATTGCAGAATAGGGGCTTCACCCCTATTTTGGCTGAACAATTTTTTTTCAGCAACAAACTATTAGGATCTTTAATTGAACGTTAAATGAAGCGATTTACCTAGGCAAAAGTTAAAAATTATTGTTACTTTTGTTACTGCGGTGTCTCACATATGGGTCTATCACAATATAGGAATGATCATATTATGATCGAGATTATTGACATTATTTTTGTGACCAGTCAGAGGGGTGCCTTCCCGCCCCCACGAGAGGTTGGAAAGGTGTAGGGATTTGACCAACATCATTTTTGTGACCGGTCAAAGGGGTTTTAATTAATTATTTACAGTGTTTCTGGCAGAACGGATGTTTAAAAGCACCTAAACGGTGAGTTAAATATGATAATTCCGATATCATAACAGACCCATATTTGAGACATGGTACTAACAAAAATAAGAATAATTCAAAACTTTTGCCTCCTGAAATCACTTTATTTATCGTTCAATTGAAAATTCTAATAGTTCGTTTGCCGAAAAAAAAAACATTTTTCGTGCCAAAACAGAGGTGACGCCCTTATTCTGCAATTGCACATAAATGTTTTTCCTGATAACTTACTTAGAACGTTTGCAAACTGTTGAGCATCTCGTTTAAAATGAGTGCTTTCTCTTGAATTATGATACTGAAACATCTCTGTCTCTCGCTTGCTTAAACCATTCGAAAACAGCAGTATCCAAAAGCACATAACTATTTTGCAACTATGCATCCATAAGCGAAACACCTCGCAAAACACTTCAAGTGGGAAGCACACAATTTTGCGTAGCGCATAATGCATGACGCATTATGCTGTTTCATAACCAGTCATACGAAGAAGTTATTAAACATAAAAACACTTACTTTTATCAATATTAGATTGATTCGACACTTCTTCTTTGTTTTCTTTGTCTAATCGTAGAGCCTATTGGGTAGCTACAACAGCACCACCAATTCAGAAGAAATTTGAATTTCAATTAAACATTAAGAAGAAGTCGTACGGTAAATAATTAATTTTAAACCGTATTATAACATTGTTGATTAAAATGAATTGATATTCACTGCTCTTTTTGATTATTAACATTGCTCCAATAACTTCGAGAGAATACTTCGCGATATACATTCGCGTGTCAGTGGCGCTGTTGTCAAGATAAAAGACAGGCTCCTTCGATCGCGCGAAATAATCCGATCAGTCCCATCGGCTTCAGACATCAAAGCCCTACTGCTGATCGACGCGAGCTCGCCATCGTGCTTCGAGTGAAGTCACGCAACGTCATGACGCAGTTAGGCAGGTAGGCCGTTAGGGTACAACGCCTTACCGCAACGCTCCTGTTTTGTTACGCGGGCGTCAATTCTCGGAAGGGCTATATCCGGGCGCACTATGTCCGAGTTCGACTGTATTTATAAGAAAAGAGAATACTGAACTTTAGAATTTTTTGGGTATTGACATTACAAATTTTTTTTATTTTTTTTATGAGACACCCCAATTAAAATTTATTTGCAATGATAGCTATTTTTCAGGAAATGCGACTTGAATCAAAACTATACAGTACAGGTAAAATTTTCAAATCCAAAAGCCAAACATTTTCTTCTGAATAGATACCTATTGTGGCTAAAAAATATAAAGAGATATTGTTTTGAAAATTGTGCAAGTTGGAAAGAGTAGAAAAAAACGCGAAAAACTAACCTAAAAAACTTTGTTTCAACAAATAAATGATCGACGAGGACAGTATTTTCTGATAATTTAATTATGTGCTTATCACAAAAAATTGAGTATTGCCTAATATTCACAATTGGACATTTACTACTGGCACTGTATTGAGCCAGATTATTTATGTTACTGGCTCAGTACTGGAAACCCCCCTAATGATAACTATATTCTATATTGGTATACTACTGACCAAAAACTTGTGCGGTAACATGACATTAGTGTAACTATATGACCATAAAAGGTACTGGCCCAATACCGTTCCCACTACTGCTTTGGTACTTGACCAGCACAGAAGATCGTTATCATTATGGTTTTTGCAGTATTTGGGCGATAGTAACATTTCCTCGTTTGTCAACTACAAAATTTAAGACAATGTAAAAAATTAATTTTTTTAATTTCGGGGTTATGGCAAATAAGGTCACGATCATACTGTCCCAGCTGTATAATAGATTGCAAAAATGAGGGCGAAGCAAATGAAGAGCAATGATCTATAGTTTCTATTAATTATTTTAAAATTAAGATCGAAAAGAAATCTATTTTATCATGAATAATTTAATGCAAAATGAGCATGAAAAAGATTCACAATTAAAAAAAAAAACAGAATTCCAGACTATCTCACTTTTCGGCTCATTAGAGACAAAAATAACCAAATGAAAGAAGAGGAGGAAAATAGCGGAAGAACAGAGAAAAAAGGGAAGGAAAACGTCGGTTAAGTATGACAGAATACAGATAAAGGTATATGGTGAGATTGGGACGAGGACAGGAAAGAATTAATAAAAAATGAGGGTTCGGAAAACTAGCAGAGGAAGGAACGGGAGGTATAGAAATAAGAAATAGTAGGAAACAAAAAGATATGAAAAACAAAGGCAGGGAAGATTGGAGGATATGATACTGGAATATAGCAGACTTGGAAAGAAAGGGTAGAGAGTTTATGAGAAAATTGACATAATGCGATGTAGTAGTAATGGTGCAGGCGTGGCTAGATGAAAAGGGATGGGAAAGAGTAAGGGGAAGATTACCAAGAGATTACAAATGACAGGTTCAAAATGCAAAGAAGAAGAATAAAAAAGGCAGAGCAATAGGAGGAACTGTGATGGGAGTAAGAAACGAATGTATAACAGAGAAGGATAAGAAAGAGATGAAAGAACAAAAAGTAGAAATAATAGCGAAAGAGATAAATATGGGCGGAGAGAGGTGGAAGATACTCGGGGATTATGTAAACCGTGATATGCAGGAGAAATCAGAAGAGATGAGAGAACTGATGAAAAAAAATAAACAAGAGATCATGCTTATAACAAGAAGAGATTTGAATGCGAGAACAGGAGATAGAGGAGAAGGGAATGGGGTGGAAAGCGAGGAAGAAAATCCAAAGACAAGATACTGAATGGGAAGGGAAAGAAATTGTTAAAGAAACTAGGGCAGATGGGATGGTTTATCCCAGGGCCGCAGTTAGGGGTGTGGGGGCCCCAGGGCCGCTTAAAATGTGGGTGCCTTTTGTAATTTCTTGCTGCCTTATAAAAGAAAAAGGTCATTGAAGTAGGAGCCGATGTAGAAGTGTGTGCATGTCGCAGCGACTTTGATTTACCGACTAGTTACATTTGTGGGGGACCTGGGGCCATGGCTTATATAGATTCGGATCACTTTCCAATAATAACGACACTAGAGGGAGAAAATAATAATGACAATATGCCAAAAGAGGAAGCAAAAGTAAAAAGGTAAGAAATTTAAAAATAGGAGAAGGAAATCTAAACGAGGAGATGGAAATAATGATTGGAGAAATAAAAAGAGTATTAGAGTGCACAAGCAAAAGAAAGTTAGTGAAGAAAGGGATAGAAGTGGATGGGATGAGGAATGTAAACAGAAGAAGAAGGAATTGAGAAGGCAATCAAGAAAATGGAGAAAAGGGACAAGTAGTGGAGAAAAATATAAGAGAAAAAAAGGAGCATACTCAGTTGTGTGATAAAGAAAAGAGGAGGAAAGTAAAAGGTTGGAAGAGGAGGTGGAGAAGGCTAGGACGAAAGAAAAAGTTCGTAAGGTGGTAAATAGAGAGAGAGAAGAGGAAGGAAAAGCGTAAACCAGGATATTAAAATAGTAGAATGGAAAAAATATTTTATGGAATTGCTAGGAGGGGTCAAGAGGAAAGTTAGGAAAGGAGGAAAATACGACAGGGAAATATATGAGGAGGCGGACATTAAAAGGGAGGAAATAATCAAGGTATTAGGGATAATAAATGAAGGAAAGACCCCTGGTATAGGTCAGATTCCAAATGAAGTCTGGAAATATGGGGGGACATAATTAAAGGAATGAACATGGATAATGTGCAATAGAGTATGAAGAGGAGAGGGGTGGCCAGAGTTATGGAATAAAGGAGTAGTGGTACCCATAGTGAAGATAGGCAAAAGGGAGGAGGTTAGAGATTATAGAGAAGTTACACTAATGCCAACATTGTATGAGGTGTATGGGGCAAAACTCGTCAAGTGTACCCGCCTAAAAACTTGTTGTCTCCGATTGTCTTGAAAGTCCGCGAAATTATTGTCCCAGTGAACCTCTTTCAATTCCCCGAAGAGAACGTCTTCAGTACGACGCGTTGTCTACATGCAGGGGCTTTAATTTCCAACATTTTACCGCGCATGCTGATATTCAATTAACCATAACTTTTACAAGAGTTATCCAAATTGACTTTTTTATGAAGGTGTTGGAAAAGTTTTTTCATCGGACTTACGCTAAACGCAATGATTTTAGATTTAAAAAATTATTTAAGTTTCATTTTTTAATTTTAAACATATTTGTTAGTTTTTCTCCAAGTGCGGCCGTTAATTTTGTTTCCAAAATTATGTTTAAAAGAAAGCTTGACTTTCTCCCTTCAAAATGAGCCATTGTAGAAAGTGGGGCGAAAGAAATTGGTGGAGATATATAACACTTCTTGCGCGCGGCTTCTGCGTCGCAGTGCAGCTAGTCGCGACGATCACGACGTACCGCCTATTGCGGACTTATTTAATTTTACTTTTTATCATTTGTTCGTAAGACTGTTATTTTTGGCTTAGACGAAATTTAAAATGAAATGAAATTTATAATTCGCGGTGATTTTTTAGTGTGAGTCCCCTCACCGCTCACATCGAAAATTGAGTCATATAATTTGCTTATTACACTGTAGATGCACTTCTCGTTCTTCTTTGCCTCACAGTTTTTTTTTGGTAAAATATCACATACCCTTGATGATGAATATTTTCTCAACATGAGAGTTAATTCAGCCGAGGGAACGAAAGAGTGATATTTTTGTGTTCCAGGCACTGGGTTTGCTGATGCGAATCTCCTCTTAAGTTTTTGAGTAGTGATGGCGTAATTTTGTTTGGGGCTAAAGAATACTAAAGTTTCAACTAAATTTTTCTTAGCCCATTGATATATGTTTCACATTTTTTTAAATTAGTAGAAGTTAAAATTACATTCTCAGCTACTAATTTCTTAGCCTTTCTAGTTTGGTGTTCGGAAGCGCCAAATTCGTCAGCCAATCTTCTGCGGCCCAAAGATTTCGAAGGAAGAGTTAAAAGTAACGATTTTTCAGAATTGCTTGCAGATTTTTGAAATTTTTCTTTTATCTGTTCAAGAATATCCATTCCGGCGTATTGATTTTCATTAGAACAATCATTTTTAAATCTTTCAAACTTGGATGTTGAAGGATCGGGAAAGATTTCGTCATTTTCCGTTAAAATATCATTGTCGAGAATAGGAGGTGCATTATCGTTGATCACTGAAGCATCTTTAATTGTTGGATCAGTATGAGAATACAAAGGGGATAACATTGCAAATTGACACATTTTTTTTTTTGCAATTTAAACACACTTTTTTGCATCGATAGGTATACTGGGACACATTGTTTGAAGAATTACAGAAATTGTTCTCAAACTGCACGAATCACGCTTGTGATTATAATCAGGAAAAGGATTGTAACAACGGCGACCCAAGCTAGTTCTTCTTGGCATGATTAAAAATTAAGCAAAAGAAAAAGCTGAGTTGCAGCACTAAGTAACAATGAAAATCCAACCACGGAAGGTGGGGGGAAGTGTTCGAAATATAGTAACTCGAATCCGTATCAAAAATTATTCATTCTTGTTACTAGTATATCAAGTATTCAAGTAATATTATTTATATTTTAAATAATGAGGAAAGTAAATAAGTATAAATAATAACAGTAAATACGGAAAAGTACAAATTGCAGTATTATGACATCGAAATAAGCCGAACCTAAATCGCATAAGAGCAATTTATGACCAAAATATAGCTGGAAATTATATTACCTGACAATGACTTTTGTTGCGAGAAAGGTATCCAAGATGTTCATCTATTGTTCAAGTTTGTGTAGTAATTTTTTCGGCGGGTTTTTCAAACTTTTCCGAAGCATGGGAGCTCGTGACGCAGTAGCTGCGCGCAAGAAGTGTTATATTCTCCACCAATTTATTTCGCCCCACTTTTGACAATGGCTAATTTTTACGGGAAAAAGTCAAGCTTTTTTTTAAACATGATGTTGGAAAAATAATTAACGGCCGCACTTCGAGGAAAAAACAAAAATATGTTTAAAATTGAAAAATGAAGCTTAAATAATTTTTTTAATCTAAAATCATTGCATTTAGCGTAAAGCTAATGAAAAAACGTTTTTAAAACCTCCATAAAAAAGTCAATTTGGATCACTCTTGTAGAAGTTATGGTTAATTGAGTATCAGCGTGCGCGGTGAAATGTTGAAAATTCGAGCACCTGTATGCTGACAACCCTTCATACTAGAGACGTTATCTTAGGGGAATTGAAAGAGGTTCACTAGGACAATAATTTCGCCGACTTTCAAGAATATCGGAGACAACAAGTCTTTAGGCGGGTACACTTGACGAATTTTTCCACATATATCCCTTGGATAACTTCCTTTTCACCCTCCTCCAATCCTTCTCATCTGCCGAGGTTTCACTCAATATCACTACATCCTATTTCTACATTTCTTACTAGAACCCTTCATCTCTATTCGTTAGCCCTGATACGTTCCAAAACGCTACTTTCACTTCTTTCTTCCTTCCGTTCTCCCTTCTTTCGCCTTTACGTCCCCTCCTTACATTTGTGGAAAACCTGTCGCTCCGCCTTCTCCTTTCCTTCCACTCTCAACTCTTTCCATAGCCTCTTCCCTTCTATCCCTAGTCTCCGCTTCTTCCCCTCGTCGCCATGGACCCTCCCTATACACTCTCTGTTTCATCATCCACTTTCTGCTTCTATCATTCCACGTGATATCCTCTATTCGTTCTTTCCTCCCCTTCAAAGCTTTCTTTTTTTCCAAGATATCAACTTTTTATTCCTCACTTCTCACTTTCAGTATATACGTGATTTACCTTCATTCTTCCTTTCCACTCCATTTACCCCTTCCACGTGCACTTTTCTCCAATTTCCACCATCCAATTTCCTACTTCTTCTCTTCCTGATTCACTCTCCACTTTCATCCCTCTAATCACTATGTTTCTACTTCGTTTCGTTTTCTCTTCTACTTCCATTTCTCTTTCTAACTCTCTCAATCTTGTTTTCATTCTCACATTTTTTAGGATAATGTTCTCATTCACTTCTTTTATTCTTCCTTCTTCTCTTACCTCTCTTTCTCACTCATACTTTGCTTTTTCTCGATATCCTCCAACTGCTTCCAAACCTCATCTTCTTCTTGCCGCCGAACCAGATCCCATTCTTCCCACTTATCTCTAACTTTCCACATTTCCTCCCAAACCTCATCCCCTAGCTTTTGCATGCCATTCAGACTTCAGTTCGTTTCCTCTCTAAACCCTCTAATGAGATTTTCCAAACTCTCTAGACCGACTTTCCCCTTTACCTTATTCCTCTCCGGTGGAGACTTTTTCCTCAACTTTTTCCACAACTTCTCTTCTCCCTGCTCATGCCCCTTTTCTTCCCTTGATCTTTTACTGTCTTCCATCTTGTCCCCCTCATCGCTTTTATCCGAGAACCCCCTTTCTTCTCTCCCCAACCCAAATTCCTTGGCGTAGTGAACTGCACCTCACCATCATCAGTACTACCTTCGGTATCACCCTTACCCCTCCCTGTTTTGCCGACCTCCGTGAGATCATCAGCACCGGGGATGTTGTCTACCTGCTGCTGCCCTCCGCTGGACCCCAATGAGCTCCGCATTACAAACATGCTGGCCTACCTTATTGATATACTGAATAGAACTGAAGGGCCTATGAAAAAGCCACCGAACGCGTCCTCGGGTTGCGGATAGAGGGTCCCTGTACCAAGGGTTTCTGCTGAATATGGTTACAATA
>JAABKJ010005886.1:9981-22523 GCA_011634705.1 Andricus grossulariae | reverse complement strand
CAACGGATTTTTGAAAGCTTGTTTTTAAATTCCAAGAAATTTTACGAGATTTCCAAATTTTATGGTTTCAAAGAATACCGTAGGATTTCAGAAAATCAAAAGGATTTTAAAAAGGTATCCAGCAGGACATCAATGATATTGAAAATATTACAAGGGATTTCAAAGGATTTTAAACACTTTTTTTTTAATTGCAAGATATTTTATGAAATTTCCAAATTTTATGGGGTTTCAAAGAATTTCGTAGGATTTCAGAGAATCAAAAGTATTTTACAAAGCTATCCAGCAGGTCATAAATGATATTAAAAGGATTTCAAGGGATTTCAACGGATTTTTGAAAGCTTGTTTTTAAATTCCAAGAAATTTTACGAGATTTCCAAATTTTATGGTTTCAAAGAATATCGTGGGATTGCAGAAAATCAAAAGGATTTTAAAAAGGTATCCAGCAGGACATCAATGATATTCAAAAGATTTTTAACCGTTTTTTTTAAATTCCAAGAAATTTTACGAGTTTTTCAAATTTTATGGGGTTTCGAAGAAACTAGTTGGATTTCAGAAAATCCAAAGGATTTTAAAAAGGTATACAGCAGGACACTAATGATATTGAGAGGATTTCAAGGGAGTTCAAAGATTTCACAAAGCATTTTTTTAAATTCCAAGAAATTTTACAAGATTTTCAAATTTTTATAGGTTTTCAAAGAATTTCGTAGGATTTCAGAAAATCAAAAGGATTTTAAAAAGGTCTATAGCAGGATATCAATGACATTGAAAATATTACAAGGGATTTCAAAGGATTTTAAACAATTTTTTTTTAATTGCAAGATATTTTATGAAATTTCCAAATTTTATGGGTTTTCAAAAAATTTCGTAGGATTTTAGAAAGGTATCCAGCAGGTCATCAATGAAATTGAAAGGACTTTAAGGGATTTCAAAGGATTTCAACAAGCTTTTCTCCAAATTCCCAAAAATTTAACGAGATTTCCACATTTTTATGGGTTTCCAAAGAATTTCGTAGGATTTCAGAAAATCAAAAGCATTTTAAAAAGGTATCCGGCAGGGCATCAATTATATTCAGAAGATTTCAAGGGATTTCAAAGGATTTTTAACAGTTTTTTTTAATTCCAAGAAATGTTACGAGATTTCCAAATTTTATGGGTTTTCGAAGAAACTAGTTGGATTTCAGATAATCCAAAAAAATTTTAAAAAGGTATGCAGCAGATCACTAATGATACTTAAAGGATTTCAAGGGATTTCAAAGATTTTACAAAGAATTTTTCTTAAATTCCAAGACATTTTACGAGATTTTTAAATTATTATAGGTTTTCAAAGAATTTCGTAGGATTTCAGAAAATCAAAAGAATTTTAAAAAGGTATCCAGCAGGACATCAATTATATTCAAAATAGTACTAGGGATTTCAAAGGATTTTAAATAGTTTTTTTTAATAAAAAAAAATCACCAGATTTTCAAATGTTATGGGTTTTCGAAGAAACTAGTTGGATTTCAGAAAATCCAAATGATTTTCAAAATGTGTCCAGCAGGACATTATTGATATTCAGAGGATTTCAAGGGATTTCTATGGATTTTGAAAGCTTTTTTTTAAATTCCAAGAAATTTTACGAGATTTCCAAATTTTATGGTTTCAAAGAATATCGTAGTATTTCGGAAAATCAATAGTATTCTAAGCAGGTATCCAACAGGACATTAAGAATATTCAAATGATTTCAAGGGATTTCAAAGGATTTTATACAGTTTTTTTTTAATTCCTAGAAATTAAACGAGATTTCCAAATTTTATGGGTTGTCGAAGGAATTAGTTGGGTTTTAGAAAATCCAAGGATTTTTAAAAGGTATCCAGCAGGAAATGTATGATATTCAAAAGATTTCAAGGGATTTCAAAGGATTTTAAACAGTTTCTTTTGATTCCAAGAAATTTTACGAGATTTCCAAATTTTATGGGTTTTCGAAGAAATTAGTTGAATTTCAGAAAATCCAAAGGATTCTAAAAAGGTATCCAGCAGGACATCAATGATATAAAAAGGATTTCAAGGGATTTCGAAGAATTTTGAAATTTTTTTCCATAATTCCAAGAAATGTTGCAAGATTTCCAAATTTTATGGGTTTTCAAAGTATTTTGTAGGTTTTCAGAAAATGTAATGGATTTTAAAATGGCGTCCAGCAGGTCATCAATGATATTCAAAGGATATAAAGGATTTCAATAGATTTCTGGAGTCATTTGAGAAATAAATGAAAGAAAATCAATTTTCCAGGCACTTGATGGGATTTCTACGGATCTTACAGACTTTGAGGAAAGTCGCCGTATTTAAGAGATTCATACGATTTCTACGGATATCATGTCATGCAAAATAATTGATGAATATTTCCAGAATTTTCAGAGGATCTCAACTACTGTTGACACTACATATTTTGAATTCATCAAATGAGTCCAAGGCCTGCAAAATACTAAAAAGGTGGTTTCAACGCTCCTCATTATGTTGCCGTTAAACAAAGGTCACATATTTCGTGAGTGGTCTCTTCTAAGAATTCAGCATTCCTTCAGAATTTTTACCAAGTCCGCAATTTATGCACATCGCTCACAAATAAACGTCACGAGCCATACTTTTTTTTTATTTCTCTCTTCGTTTTACCGTGTCTGCGGTAATGACGTTGGACCATTATGGAGGCCAGTTATAGCGCGATGTATGACAGGATGTATGACTAACAGTTTCTGCTATTCTGGGAGACAGAGCCGACGGAGAGGACGTCGAACGCTTGGCAAGTACTTTAAGTTTGCATACTTTGGTCCCTGTATCCTAAGGCTGCACGCTATGTTGATTATGGGGGCTATGATCCCGAGATATATTCTTGGGACAATAGCACACTATTTCCATAATCCATATCGACATTCAATATCAATTTCAACTAGTTTAATCATTATTAAGAAATTGTTTTTCTGCATTCTGAACCTGATGGAACAATTTCGGGTTTGGAGTGCCAGTGAAGGCAAGATCAGATGATGGTGATGATGGTGATGACGATTAATGTTGATTCAGCCAGTGAAGGCAAAATAAGATGATAATAATGATACAGCCAGTTAAGACAATATAAAATGATGATAATGATCCAACAAGTGAAGGCAAGATCAAATGATGATGATGATGATGAATATGGTGATCTAGCCAGTAAATACAAGAGCAAATGATGATGATTTTGATCTAGCCAGTGAAGACTAGATCCAATGATAATGATGATCGAGCCAGTTAAGACAATATAAAATCATGATAATTGTCAGTCAGTGAAGGCAAGATCAAATAATGATGATGATGATCAAATGATGATGATCCAGCCAGTTAAGACAATATCAAATGATGATAATGATTGAGCCAGTGAAGGCAAGATCATATGATGAAGATCCAGCCAGTTAAGACAATATCAAATGATGATAATGACCCAACTAGTGAAAGCAAGATCAAATCATGATGATGATGCTGATCCAACCAGTGAAGACAAGATCATATGATGATGATTATTATTATCAAGCCAGTGAAGGGGAGATCATATGATGATGATGATTATGATCAAGCCAGTGAACAGAAGATCAAATGATGCTAATGATGATCCAGCCAGTAAAGACAAGATCCAATTATGATAATTATAATCCAGCCAGTGCATACAAAATCAAATAATGATGATGATCTAGCCATTGAAGACAAGATCAAATGATGATGATCATTGAGCTAGTGAAGACAAGATCAAATGATGATGTTGATCCAGCCTCTTAAAACAATATCAAATTATAATAATTGACCAGCCAGTGAAGGCAGGATCAAATAATGATAATGATTCAGCCACTGAAGACAAGATCAAATGATCATGATCCAGTCGGTTAAGACAATATCAGATGATGATAATGTTCCAGCCAGGAAAGAAAAAATGAAACGATGATGATGATGATCTAGTTAGTGAAGACAAGATCAAATGATGACGATGATGATGATCCAGCCTGTATAGACAATATCAAATGACTTTAATTGTCCAGCCAGTGAAGAAAGAACGAATAATGATGATGATGATTTAGCCAATGAAGACTAGATCAAATGATAATGATGATCCAGCCTCTAAAAACAATATCAAATGATGATAATTTTCCAGCCAGTGAAAGCAAGATTAACTAATGATAATGATTCAGCCAGTTAAGGCAAGATCATTTGATGATGATCCAGCCAGTTAAGACAATATCAAATGATGATAATGGTCCAGCCAGTGAAGACAAAATGAAACGATGATGACGATGATGATTTAGCCAGTAAAGACAAAAGATCCAATTATGATCATGATAATCTAGCTAGTGAAGACAAGATCAAATGATGATGATTATGATCTAGCCAGTGAAGACAAGATCAAATGATGGTAATGATGATCTAGCCAGTGAAGAAAAGATCAAATGATGATGATGATGGTCCAGCCTGCATAGACAATATCATATAATGATAATGATTTAGCTAGTGAAGGCGAGATAAAATAATGATGTTGATGATTCAGCCAGTGTAGACAAAATAAAACGATGATAATTATTCAGCCAGTGAAGGCAAGATCATATGATGATGATGCAGCCAGGTAAGACAATATCAAATGATCATAATGACCCAACTAGTGAAAGCAAAATCAAATGATGATGATTATGCTGATCTAACCAGTGAAGACAAGATCAAATGATGATGATAATGAAGATCAAGCCAGTGAAGAGAAGATCAAATAATGATAATGATGATCTAGCCAGTAAAGACAAGAGCCAATTATGATAATGATAATCAAGCCAGTGAATACAAAGTCAAATGATGATGATGATCTAGCCAGGAAGACAAGATCAAATGATAATGATGATCCAGCCTCTAAAAACAATATCAAATGATGATGATCCATCCTCTAAAAACAATATAAAATGATGATAATTGTTTAACCAGTGAAGGCAAGATCAAATAATGATGATGATTCAGCCAGTGAAGACAAGATCAAATGATGATGATCCGGCCAGTTAAGACAATATCAGATGATTATAATGTTCCAGCCAGGAAAGAAAAAATGAGACGATAATGATGATGATCTAGCCAATGAAGACAAGATTAAATGATGATGATGATGATGATGATCCAGCCTGTATAGACAATGTCAAATGATTTTAATTGTCCAGCCAGGGAAGGCAAGAACGAATAATGATGGTCATGATGATTTAGCCAATGAAGACTAGATCAAATGATAATCATGATCCAGCCTCTAAAAACAATATCAAATGATGATAATTGTCCAGCCAGTGAAGGCAAGATCAAATAATGATGATGATTCAGCCAGTGAAGACAAGATCAAATGATTATGATCCGGCCAGTTAAGACAATATCAGATGATCATAATGTTCCAGCCAGGAAAGAAAAAATGAAACGATAATGATGATGATCTAGCCAATGAAGACAAGATCAAATGATGATGATGATGATCCAGCCTGTATAGACAATTTCAAATGATTTTAATTGTCCAGCCAGTGAAGGCAAGAACGAATAATGATGGTCATGATGATTTAGCCAATAAAGACTAGATCAAATGATAATGAAGATCCAGCCAGTTGAGACAATATCAAATGATGATAATGGTCCAGCTAGTAAAGGCAAGATAAAATAATGATAATGATGATGATCTAGCTAGAGAAAGAAAATATCGAATGATAATCTAGCCAGTGAAGAGAAGATCAAATGATGCTAATGATGATCTAGTCAGTAAGGACAAGATCAAATGATGATGATGATGATGAACGAGCCTGTATAGACAATATCAAATGATGATAATTGTCCAATCAGTGAAGGCAAAAACAAATAATGATGATGATGATTTAGCCAATGATGACTAGATCAAATGATAATGATGATCCAGCCTCTAAAGACAATATCAAATGATGATAATTGCTTAGCCAGTGAAGACAAAATAGAATGATGATGATGATGATGATACAGCCTATATAGACAATAACAAATGATTTTAAATGTCCAGCCAGTGAAGGTAAGATAAAATAATGATAATGATTCAGCTAGTCAAGGCAAGATCAAATGATGATCCAGCCAGTGAAGACAATATCAAATGATGATGATGACGATTATGAACTAGCTAGTGAAGACTAGATCAAATGATAATGATGATCTAGCCAGTTAAGATAATATCAAATGATGATAATGGTCCAGGTAGTGGTGGCAAAATAAAATAATGATAATGATTCAGCCAGTTAAGTCAAGGTCATATGATGATGATCCAGCGAGTTGAGACAATATCAAATGATGATAATGATAATTATGATCTAGCTAGTGAAGACTGGATCAAATGATAATGATGATCCAGCCAGTTAAGACAATATCAAATGATGATAATGGTCCAGCTAGTGAAGGCAAGATAATATAATGATAATAATGATGATCTAGCTAGAGAAGGAAAATATCGAATGATAATAATAATTCAGCCAGTGAAGACAAAATAAAACGTTGATGATGATGATGATGATGATGATGATGATGATGATGATGATGATGATGATGATCTATCCAGTGAAGAGAAGATTAAATGATGTTAATGATGATCTAGTCAGTAAAAACAAGATCAAATGATGATAATGATTATCTAGCCAGTGATGACAAGATAAAATGATTTCAATAAATTATAGGGTTTTATAGGATTTCAGAGATTTTGTGGCATTTTTAAAGATTTTTAAAATTTTGAAAGGATAACAAAAGATTTCAAAGAATTTTTTAATATTTGAGGGTGTTTTAAAAGTCCCATATTTTTCAATCGATTTGAATCATTTGAAGGTATTTTAAAGGATTTCAATTTTTTCATTGTATTTCTGAAGATTCCAATGAATTTCGAAACGATTTCAAAGATTTCGAGGGATGTCAAAAGATTTCAAAGAATTTGAAATATTTGAGGGTATTTTAAAAACACCAAGGATTTTTTAATTGATTTCAAGAAATTAAAGGATTTTAAAGGATTTCGAAGGTGTCATGGTATTTTTGAATATTCCAAGGAATCTTAAAGAGATTTCAAAGCTATCAAGGGATATCAAAAGATATCAAAGTATTTAAAATATTTAATGGAATTTAAAAACTCCAAGATTTTTCAATCGGTTTCAAATTAAGGGTATCTTGAAGGATTTCAAAGATTTTATCGTATTTTCGAAGATTCCAAGGAATCTTAAAGAGATTTCAAAATTTGCAAGGGGTATCAATAGATTTCAAATAATATAAAATAGTTAAGGGTATTTTAAAAATACCATGAACTTTGAAATCTTTTGATATACCTTGAAATCTTTCGAATCTCTTCGAAATTTATCGGAATCTTTGCAACTACCACGAAATCTCTGAAATCCTTTAAAATCCTTCAATTTATCGAGATATATTGAAAAATCTTTGAAGTCTTTTAAAATAGCCTTAACTATTTTAATTTCTTTGAAATCTTTTGATATCCCTTAAAAGCTTTTTATTCTCTTTAAGGTTCCTTGGAATCTGTGAAAATACCATTAAGCCTTCGAAATTCTTCAAAATCCCTTTAATATGAAATCTATTGAAGAATCTTTGAGTTTTAAAATGTCCTAAAATATTTCAAATTTTTCAAAACTTTTTGATATAAGTCAAAACCTTTTTAAAATGTTGTGGAATTGTTGGAAATACCATGAAATCTTTGAAATCCTCTAAAATACCTTCAAATTATTGAAATCTCAAATATTTCAAATTCTTTGAAATCTTTTGATATCCCTTAAAATCTTTTACTCTTTTTAAGATTCCTCAGAATCTTTAAAAATACCATAAAATCTTTGAAATCGATTGAAAAATCTTGGAGTTTCAAAATACCCTGAAATATTTCAAATAGCCTTAGATCCTTTAATATCCCTTGAAATATTCTTATTCTCTTTAAGATTCCTCGGAATCATTAAAAATACCACAAAATCTTTGAAATCGTGTCGAAATTCCTTGGAATCTTCATAAATACAATAAAATCTTCGAAATCCTTTAAAATGCCTTCCAGTTATTGAAATCGATTGAAAAATCTGGGAATTTTAAATTACCCTCAAATATTTCAATTTTTTTAAAACTTTTTGATATAACTTAAAATCTTTTTAAAATTTTGTGGAATCGTTGAAAATATCATAAAATCCTTTAAAATATCTTCAAATTATTGAAATCTCAAATATTTCAAATTCTTTGAAATCTTTTGATATCCCTTGAAATCTTTTGATATTTCTTGAAATTTTTAAAATCTCTTTAAAATTCCTCGAAATCTTTAAAAATACCACAAAATCTCTGAAATCCTTTAGAATCTTAAAATTTATTCAAATCTATTAAAAAATCCTTGGAATCTTTAAAAGTACCCTTAACTATTTTAAAATTATTCGAAATCTTTTGATATTCGTTAAAATCATCTTTTTATTCTCTTTAAGATGCATCGGAATCTTTAAAAATACCATAAAATCGTTGAAATCCTTCAAAATCCCTTTTATTTGAAATCGATTGAAAAATCTTGGTGTTTTAAAATATCCTGAAATATTTCAAATTCTTTGAAATCTTTTGATATTCCTTGAAATGATATTTTCATTCTCTTTAAGATTCCTCGGAATCTTTAAAAATACCATAAAATCTATGAAATCCTTCAAAATCTCTTTAATTTGAAATTGATTGAAAAATCTTGAAGTTTTTAAAAATACCTTCAACTATTTTTAATTTTTTGAAATCTTTCAATATCCCTTAAAATCTTTTTATTCTCTTTAAGATTCATTGGAATTTTTAAAAATACCACAAAATCATTGAAATTCTTTAAAATTCCTTTAATTTATTGAAATCTATTGAAAAATCCTTCGTGTTTTTAAAATACCCTCAAATATTTCAAATTCTTTGAAATGTTTTGATATTCCTCGAAATCTTTGAAATTGAAATCTTTCGATATCCCTCAAAACCTTTTTATTCTCTTCAAGATTCCTCGGAATCTTTAAAAATACCATAAAATCTTTGAAATCCTTCAAAATTCTTTTAATTTGAAATCGATTAAAAATTTAGGAGTTTTAAAATACCCTTAATTATTTCAAAGACTTTGAAATCTTTTGATATCCTTTAAAATTTTTGAAATCTCTTTGAGATTCCTTGGAATCTCCAAAAATACAATAAAATCTTTGAAATTCTTTAAAATCCCTTTAATTTATTGAAATCGATTGAAAAATCTTTGACTTTCAAAATACTCTAAAATATTTCAAATTCTTTGAAATCTTTTTATTTTTCTCAAACATTTTTAAATCACTTTCAAATTTATTGGAATCTTTGAAAATACCATGACACCTTCGAAATCCTTTAAAATACCTTCCAATTATTGAAATCGATTGAAAAATCTTTGAATTTTAAAATGCCCTAAAATATTTCAAATTCTTTTCAACTTTTTGACATGACTTAAAATTTTTTAAATCGTTTTCAAATTTTGTGGAATCGTTGAAAATACTCTTTAACATTCCTCGTAATCATTAAAAATTCCATAAAATCTTTTAAATCCGTTAAAATCCCTTTAATTTATTGAAATCGGTTGAAAAATCTTGGAGTCTTAAAATACCCTAAAATATTTGAAATTCTTTGAAATCTTTAGATATCCCTCGAAATCTTTGAAATCGTTTCGAAATTCCTTGGAATCTTTAGAAATGCCATGACACCTTCGAAATCGTGACAAATCTAGGAATTTTAGATTACCCTAAAATATTTCAAATTTTTTTTAACTTTTTGATATAACTTAAAGTCTATTTGAAGTTTTGCGGAATCTTTGAAAATACCATGAAATCTTTGCAATACTTTAAAATAACTTCAAATTATTGAAATCTCAAATAATTTAAATTCTGTGAAATCGTTTGATATCCCTTGAAATCTTTTCATATTTCTTGAAATCTTTAAAATCTCTTTAAAATTCCTCGAAATATTTTTAAATACCACAAAATGACTGAAATTCTTTAGAATCTTAAAATTTATTCAAATCTATTGAAAAATCCTTGGAATCATTTAAAATACCCTCGGGTATCTTAAACAGAATAAAAAGATGATTTTAAGGAGTATCAAAAGATTTCAAAGAATTTAAAATAGTTGAGCTTAACTATTTTAAATTCTTTGAAATCTTTTGATATTCCTTAAAGTCAGCTTTTTATTCTCTTTAAGATTTATCGGAATCTTTAAAAATACCACAAAATCTTGGAAATCTTTTAAAATGCCTTAAAATTATTGAAATCGATTGAAAAATCAAATTCGTGTTAAACTTTTGATATTCCTTGAAATCTTTTAAATCTCTTTAAAATTTCTTGAAATCGTTGAAAATACTATGAAATCTTTAAAACCCTTCAAAATACCTTCAAATTATTGAAATCGATTAAAAAATGTTGGACTTTTAAAACACCCTCGAATATTCCAAATTCTTTGAAATCTTTTGATTTAATTTGATATCTTTCAAATCTCTTTAAAATTGCTCGAAATCTTTAAAAATAACACAAAATCTCTGAAAATCCTTAATTTTATTGAAATATATTGAAAAATCTTTGGAGTTTTAAAATAACCTTGAATATTTCAAATACTTTGAAATCTTTTGATATCTCTTGAAATCATTGAAATCTCTTTAAGATTCCTTGCAATCTTTGAAAATGCGGTAAAATCTTTGAATTCCTTTAATATGTCTTTAATTTATTGAAAGCGGTTGAAAAATCTTGAAATTTCAAAACACCCTCAAATATTTCAAATTCTATGAAATCTTTTGATATCCCTTAAAATCTTTGAAATCTCTTTAAATTTTCTTGGAATATTTAGAAATACAATGAAACCTTCGAAATCCTCTAAAATACCTTCAAATGATTAAAATCGATTGAAAAATCTTGCAGTTTAAGATCACCCTCAAACATTTCAAATTCTGTGAAATATTTTGATATCCCTTGAAATCCCTTAGTTTCATTATTAAATTTCACCCAGTGTAATATAATTTATTCCGAATTATAAAATAAAATATGGATCATTAACTTGTAAAATCTTCCAAGTGAGTCAAGGTAGAAGTGACAAAAAGGTTCTATTAGAACGGTTCAAATCCATACTTTGGGTTCCTTTAGAAACCACTTATCATTTTGGGTTCCTTTTCTGCAAAAAGGGCTCCTTTTTATTGCACCTCCTCTGGAAAAAAAATTGTTTTCTATTAGAAGCTCCAGTCTTTTTTCTGTGTCCCCTACAAGATTTTGAAACTCTTTTTAACGTTTTTCAATCTTTCTCTTACAAGATTATAGTGACTCTAAATTTTTCATTTGTTTCTTCTTTAGTGGCTCTGATCAAGATTTCCAAATTGAATATCCCCTCGCTTTTCACTCTAAATCCGATATATAGAATCCTTCCGGATTGACAGTTGCAAAAAGCAAAAAGTTCTGATGCTTCGAATGACAAGATCCCCAGTTTCAGATTCAGATTCCGAACCACCATTTTGGCTGACAAACGGGTCGAGTCATCGAAGGAGAGCGCGCAGCCGCGAAGATGAGCAGAGATGCGACGCTAGTGACCAATAGTAGACTGCGGATGCTTCCCTCGGACCAATCCGCACCGGGGGATGCCACGCCGCGTACTATTGAGCCAGGCTTCGAGGGATACATGGCGAGAGGATGGCTCTCTCATGAGAGAGACACTGAAAGGAGGGACAAGCTCTGGCTCGGTTGGAACGACCAGGAACCAATGAGCGCATTTCCAGCAAGAGATAACGAAGACTGTAGGAGGAAGGGGACCTGGAAAGATAATGTCTGACTCCCCAGCATAAGCCTACAGCATTTCAGAAGAATCGTTCAGAATCTATCAAGAAACTCAATGTTTTCTTCTATTCTTATAACGTTTTCAGTGGGTTATGATGGAGTTGCAAATTGGCTTAAATAGTGATCATTCTGATCAGAAGATTTTTAGAGTCTTCATCTTGATGTCTCTATGATGAAAAAAGCTCTCGAGTGTACCTGTGAACTCCAGCGCTGGTTATGTCAAACATTCCATAGAATTTTTTAGGGGTTCAAAAATATTCAATGATTTTTAAAGGATTTAAATAATTTTAAGGGATTGATTAAATTTCATGCGGTTTTAAACAATTTCCTAGAGATTGGAATGAATTAGAAGGATTTTGAGGATTTTGTATGGGACCTATGAGGTTTTAGGATATTGTCGAAGAGCACAAGGGATTTTTAAAGGATTTTAAAGAGTCTAAGACGACCACTCTGACGTTCGTCGACTAAAATAAAACCAGCTTATATTTTTTTTTGGCAAATCGTTTGTATTACACATACGCGGCAAATAGCAGACAGATTCATTATGATTAATATTCTGGCTTAGAATATTATTAGGAATTATTTTTCATTCCCTTGAACTCCTCTGCATTACTTTAAAACACCCTAAAATATTTCAAATTCTCTTAAATCTTTTGATATCCCTTTAAATCTTTGAAATCTCTTTAAGTTTCTTGGAATCATTAAAAATACCACGACATCT
>JAABKJ010005885.1:0-22523 GCA_011634705.1 Andricus grossulariae | reverse complement strand
CTGCTTTCTTCACTTCGGCTTTCAGAAGTAAAGCATCTAGATGGAGTAATGCACTTTCCTCACTTCTGATGTTAAAAATCAGGCCAGGCGTCTCAGCCGCTTGCTACGCGGCTTTGTAAAGGACCGCTATCTCGCTGATCATCTTGTAGTTCCTGACTATTTTTAGGGAAAGATCTCTGCCATTCGCAACAAAGTAAGCTGTATTCAGAACAATTTGGTTATAAAGGCACTAGAGTTCATATAAAAATTATTCAAGAAATACATGAAAAAGTTCAGAAAATTAATTAGGATCCGCGAAACAGGCGAAAAGATATTCATACAGTTTTTTCGATTTCCTCAGCTTCGTTCATTTTGCATCTATAGCTGGCAGTGTTCTCCTAAATTGAAACAGTTACAGTCTGAGCTACTGCGTATACGTTTCCATGAATTTCTGTGAATGCTCATAAATCCTCACGAATTTCGACAAATTTCCATAAATTATTATTAATTTACTTGAATCTCATAAATTTTTATAAATTTCCGACGTTTGCAGAAAGTTGTCCTTTTGAAGGCGGGTTTTTTTTTGGGTTTACTTTGAGAGCATGGAAAGCTAAAACATTTTTGTTTGATTAAAAAAGATGCGGAATTATATTTCTTATAAAAATATGTACTTTTATAAGTTAAAATTCAAAACTTTTTCCAGACGTCGCCTATGATCAGTTCAGCGAGTCTTAAATTGAATTTTGTTTATGAATTCCAACAATTCATTGTTTGTTTTAAAAATTTATAATACACTAACATGTGTTGCGAAAACTTTTGGTATGGCCGTCGACATGTCCTATCATTCTCACATTTTCCATGTGGTCGCCGATCAGCAGATTAGGACCGACCTGTATTGTACGTTCTCTTTGCATACCAACGCCTCCACGTGTAAGATATAATATACAGATTTTCATTAAAGAATTTTTGTAAGAAACCCCTAAAATGTGAAACCAGTGAGCCCAAAACACCGATCGTACTCTTATCGGTATGTCTCGAAGGATGCAGTATTATTCCAATATTTATATTCAACTGTCTTTGAAATCTACGTGGATAGATACCTATGAAAATAGCTGGAGCTTGAACAAACCTGAGGAGGCCTTTTGTAAATAAAAATGCTCGAAATTTATATGGTGTATTCTAAATACATAAGCGAAGACTACAAGCAAATGACTTTGTTCAAAATGTCATATGTTTTTTGTTGCTTAATAACTCCGAAGCTTCTTTCTCAAAGTTTAGTGAATAACTTTCTCGCAATAATTAATTTCAACTAGCATTTTTTCGAAGACCATACCGCTGATCGAAGTTGGCGAAACGTGTTTTTTGTTTAAAATTAATTTGTTAATGGAAAACAATAAAAATATAACATGTTTTCGACAAAGTTCATTGCTTTTAGTCATCGATCATGTACTTAAAATACACCATGAAAGCTTCTAGCATTTTTATAATCAAACAGCCGAATGATCGTGAGTTGTGTTCCATAAAACATTGATTTTCGATCGGAAAATTTTGTAAGTTTATATGGCATACCTTGAATAATAAATGTAGAATTGAGAAGTTGGATATGACATTTTTTTAGGCCCTATCAAGATGAATACAAGGTTTCATTTTGTTTTAGGTTTCAACCACTTTTATTTTCATCGATTGACTTTTCGAGTGGAAAATACTTCGACGCATTTTCGAGTGCATCCGCCACCTTAATTCATACATCCAACACCATGAAAATCTCCATTCAAAAAAATAATATGGATTCTATATATTCCCACCAATTTCACAAGCAGTGATTTACTCTAAATTTCAATGAATGTCCGTAAATATGTATAAAATTTCCATAAATTTCCACAAATTATCATAAATTTCGTCAAATTTCGCATATTCCAATTAATCTTCATAAATTTCATAAATTTTCATAAATTTTTAAAGCAGAATTTTTTTTCCAACATGTATTTCGGGTTTCATTTGGAAACGGGGGAAGCTACAACAATTTTGTGCAGAGAAAAAAGAATGAAAATGATATTAAAATTTGAAACTTGTGTCTAAGGTCTCCGACGGCCAACTTCATTCAGCAAAAGCAATTTATTGGCGGTTATGAAGTAGAATTTTTTTTTCTATATCACAACAACTTTTTCTAAGTTCAGAAAATTAATATGTACTCACATGGATGCTGAACGCCTAAATAGGGAAGGTCTCGTGCTGATGATGGCAACCCAGTCTGACGAGATAGCATTGGCCGATCTGCTTCTGTGTCTTGTTGTACATTTGCGTCTAAACAATATAATATACGGATTTTTAATAAAGAATTTTTCCAACGAACCTCAAAAATTTGCTAAAAATATAAAAGATAGCCCAAATGTAATCCCAAAATCACCTCATATTAACAAAACAAAGGGTCAAAATTTCGATGAAGTAAATATATTTACAGAATCTAGACGCTGTGAATTATTTATTTTCACAGTATTATGTTATTTCGACTTCTTTCTGCTTTTAGATCATCAATTGGACATTTCATCATTCCTAAACAGCATACTTTGAACTCTTGATATAGTTTGAGAAAAAAAAACCTGACCTATACTTTTATCTATAATTTTTGCATTTCTACCGAAAATATCCATTATTTACTTTTTTCTTAATTCACATTATTCCAACCACATTCTTCGATTGATGTGAAGAAAGTAACAAGAGAAAAAATCAGAAAAGTCCATCGTTGTACTTAGTTTTAGCATTTTTTTAAACAAATATCCGCGATATTGGATCCGTCATTTCGAATTTGAGGCATAATTTCTGAAGTGTACCCACCTCGAAAATAAAAGTTATCTGATCGTTTTGAAAATTGGCCCTATTGTAGTCCTATTAGATAGTACTCCTCGCATACGAAATTAACTTATTGTGATGATTATTTATCAAAGTGCAGGGGGTACAATTGTTGGCTTTTTAAACAAAGCCTTAAATTCAAACATTTGTAACTTTTTTCTCATTGCTTTAAACAAAATTTTACTATAAATGTTTTTGATATATTTTTGCATAAGCTTTCTGGCGTTCATAGCGATTTTTCAAAAAGTCGAAATTTGACCCTAATTTTTAAAAATGAAAAATAAATTTAATTTTTTTTAAATTTCAAGACTTTTTTCTACAAAATAGTTTGAACAGAAAGCTGAGATTTTTTCCTATGGGACCCTTATTTTCAGAGTGGAAAATTAATTTGTCTTTGACTAAGAAAACGATACGTTAGCAAGATGCCATGATAGGACGCGTGGCGCGCGGTCTCTCCTAGAGCGCTCACGTCAAGGATCTATGTGCAACGCTTTAGTGCCAGTCTTTTATGTTAGGCACTATCATATTGTAATATTATGTGTCTTTCTGTTCAATTTTTTTGCGATAGTTTCAACAGTTGTTTTCTTCGCAGGCCTCTTTTGCGGTTTCTCTTTCTTCAAATCGAGAACATGTCGTATTTCTCAGAGGATGAAAACTTCTTGAGTTGAAGTTTTTCATCTTGAGTGGGGATAGAAGCGTGGTACTGCATTGACCTGGTATTGTGACAGCTTTGTCAAATCCAAAAAGAGGAAGAGCATTGACTCCAGAAACTGAAACTCTAGTGAAAAACTTTTATGAACGCGATGACATAAGTTGAATGATACCAGAGTTGAAAGGCTTTGTGTCGATCAAGAATGATGATGAAACTCGTTTACATGTTCAGAAAACGTTACGAATGTGTAATCTCAACGAGTTGTATGCTCAATTTACATCAGAACACGTAGGCCTGAAGATCAGTATTTTGAAATTCACAAAACTCAGACCTCGTCCTTGTTTTTTTGCAGGAGGCAGTGACACACAGAATGTGTGCGTACTGCAACTGTTGAAAGATAACATCACAAAAGCTTTTAATAAACATTGTATTAATGAATTAAGATTTGAAATTTGGCACAGGCCGACAAATGTACTCTTAAGACGCTGGTAATGGATATTGATGAATTCCCAGATGATTTCTATGAAAGGCTGTTGAAATTAAAGACTCATCACTGTATTTCAAAGGAGTGATCATCTCTTTTCAAAAATCTAAAGGAAAACTTATTGCCTGGCGAGTTTTTGATTGGCTTTGATTTTGCTGAGAATTGCGCGTTTACCATTCAGAATGCACCGCAATCATTTCACTGTAATAACGACCAAGCTACAATATTCACTCTAGTGATTTATTATAAAAAATATGTAAAGAAAGGTGCAAATTAGGTCGATTGGCTCAATATGAAAAAGCAGAAGAACAAGAAAAAGCAAAATAACCAGCAAGACAGCGAACTTCCTTAATTAGTAGACATCACTAACTACTGGTCGGGTGTTTAGGGAAATACTAACAGAAGCAATTTGAACTCTGCGTGGATCCAACGAGAGAAAACAAGAGCATGCAATAACCCTGAAATGGAGCTGACTCACATCACACCTTCAGATGTTTGAACAAATTTGAAAAGGGCACGTAACTGGAAAGCTCCAGGTCTAGACATGGTGCACAACTTCGGCTACAATTAAATGACAAGTGTACATCTGTTGGCCTTCCAACCATGCTAAACGTCCTACAGCCATCATTGCAGATAAAGTATATCCTCACTGCGAAGAAAATGACATCCTAACAGCAGAAAAAAAGGGATGTTGTAAAAACTCGCAATGCGGTAAAGATCTAGTCACCATAGGCGTTGTTGCCATAGCACAAGCTCGTGAAAATCCAAGAAACATGCACGTGGCATACTTTGACTACAAGCATGCGTTTCCTTCCGTACCACATGACTATTTTCTTGAAGTCTTAAAAATATACAAAATCTGCCAACGCATCACGGACTTTCTCAGTCGCGCATGTCACAAAGCAGTTTTCCAATGAGATACACATGGAGTTCTGACTAGATAAATGCAGAATAGTTGAATGCACTATTGTGCAGAATATTAGACCAGGAGAATAAGGGACCGCAGGGATAGGTGACGATTTCAAGAATCACGTCAAGATAATGACTGAGGGCGAGTCATATGGCGAGGCAAATGGTATAACACTGACCTTGAAAGATTAGACAGAACCATCCGCGTAGAAATGACGGAGCACAGAATGTACTACAGTAATTTGTTTATTTAAAGATTAGTTCTAGCAAGGCACAGCTGATGCTATTTCAACAGCAAGCGAGATGTTACCCTTTACAATACCAGGTGTAAAACTGATCTTGACTACACCCCCTTGAATTTGTCCACAGAAGAAGCCTTAGATATCAGGGCAGGAACCATGGAGGAATTCTAATTGCAATAAAGACAGAAAGCCATCCACGGCGACCACACAAAAACGTTGGATCAGCATGAAGTGGATAGTGAGGCCTCCGCTATTGGGCTGAGAAAGGGCGTCCTGTATCCAGAAACACAAGGATTCGTTATTGCGATTCGTAACAGGGTTGTCGGCAGCAGGACTGATTATCGGAAACACGTGTTATATCAAGACGTGGTAGACGGTTACCGATTATGTTGAGATACCAATGAATCTATCTAGTACATTTTTGATGTTTTTCGCGTAATGGCTCACAAAGAATATACGTACAGGCATAATTATGTGGCGGGCATTATACATCAGAAACTTGCCCTAAACCTAGGACTCTAAACAGAATGAATGACTTTCTATAGATAAATTCCCATGCCTGTTTCAGAAAACAAAGATTACATCTTATATTGGGATGCTACAATCCAGAAGGACCAGAACATCCGAGTTCATTCACTGTGTTTATGATGAAAAACCGGGTTCGACCGAAAACAAGTTTAAAAAAATAAAATAATAAAGATTCTTTTATCCCAAATATTCAAGATTGAAGATTTTTGAATTGGAAGTCATCAACATTGAACAAATCATTGATTTAAATCCCCGAACTTAAACAAACAAAGACATTTAAAATTAGATTCCTTCAAAAAAAAAGTTTTAATACTCTTAAAAACGGTAAGAATTTGAAATTTCGATCTTTAAAATTGAAGATTTCCTTATATAAAACATTTACAATTAAAAATTATAGAACTTCAATATTTGACAATAAATAATTCTGTAATTTGAATGACCCTTGACATTTGATCTTTAAAATCATCACAATTAAGGAATTTTTATTCATACATACTTGAAATTCAACCATTTTCAATTGTAAATCTTTACGATCAAATTTAATTCTAATAATTCACAATCAAAAATTCAAAAATCATCCATTATGATATTAAGAATATGTAATATTTCAGAATATTCATTATTTCATGAATGAATGATAATTTGTAATATTTCAATTATTTCATGTTATTTTACCGCGAACAGTGTTCTCTCAAAATAACTGTGGGTCTGTTTGTGACTACCGTAATTCGAAGAGAGCCGCATTTTCAACAATCATTTAATATTTTTCAATAATTTTCCGGCAGATAATATAGGTTCATATGCAGATTAGTCAAAAACAACCAAAAGTTCAGAAAATTATTTAGAATCCACGATACATGCAAATGCAGATTCGAACACTTTTGTCGACCTTCTCGGCTTCGTTCAGTTTGCAATTAACGGTGTTTTCCAAATTATAGCAGTTATAGACTGAGCTACTGCGTATGCATCCAGCAGAATTGTCATTTCCATATATCATCAGTAATTTCCACAAATTTCATAAAATTTTATAAATTTCTAAAATTTCATAAATTTCTGAAACTTACAGAAAGATGTTTCTTTAAACGGGGTTTGCGGATGTACTTTGAACACGGGAAAAGCTACAATATTTTCGTTTCATGGAGAAATATGCGCAATTAAACTTGAATGAAAATATGTACTTTCCAAGTTTTAATTTGGATTCCTTCTGAATCGCAGCAATTTTTTGTGAGTTACAAAAAAATTATGATATACTTACGCTGACGTCGTCTTCTGCGCTGCTGTGTCTGATGATCAGTTGCATCTGTAAGATATAATACAGGGATTGTTATTCGAGAATTTTTTCAACGAACCCCAATTTGCTACTAATCCGAAATGAAGAAAGGCCAAATATAATCTCAAAGTCAGTTCATTATTAAAAAAAAAACAGGTTCCAAATTTTGATAGAGTAAATATATTTTGAAAATCTATAAAGGTAGAAAATATAAGATTTTTTCTTGTGCGTCTTCAATATGAACCCATATATAATTAGAGAAAAGGTGAAAATATGTCGAAAATTATTTGTATTTATATTGTTGTCATGTTTGATTTATGAAAAGTAATTTTAATGAAGTACTTTCTGCCGATTATCCATTATCGGGCATTTCCCTTGACGTCAAAAAGATCAAGGCAAAGTTTTGTCCCTTAGGATGTGTATGGTCGTTAAACATTTGCGCAATGCTGTGCATTTTCATATACTAATGCAAAAACAAGGGAAAATGAAGTAAATTATTTTTCGGAAAATATGGTAAGATTTTAAAATTTGTAATTAATATACCAAACTTTAAGACGTAAATATTAAAATATCATTTGATAACAATTATTTAGAAGAGAGAATTAATTTCTATGTTAAAAAAAATGTATCTGTTTCTTTTTTCTTTTAACTGAACCGCCTGCAAACATGGTTGATCCTGCAGAAAATACATTTTTTAGATTTTTGTAGGCCAATCACATATATATATTGACAAAATGAAATATTGCGCAACAATTTCATCTTCTATTTCAAAGCATCAGTTACATATTTTATTATTTTTCTATCACACTTCAAACGCCTGATAAAATGTGAGCAAAAACTTGACGTATACTATATTCAAATGATGTGGGGAAAATATTTCCAAAAAATCGGAAAAATGCATCGTTGCACTAAATTCTTGTTAATTTCAAAATTGAATATTCGTCATATTTGAACCGTGGAATATAGGAAAAAGCCTGGTTTTCATCCCATCATTCATGGACTGGGTTGCAGTTAAGTGCATGATGAGTGGACCCTCAGCTTAAGGTGGGATATGAATCACCAGAACCTCGGTGAAGTTACATAGAAAAATTTTAAAAGGTACCGGCTCCGGGATTGAACCCATTAAAAGGTACAGCAATGAATTGCAGGGTCACTTATATATGGTTTTCAAGGGTGCTGAATCCGAATCTAATATCGGAATTTCAAAAAACAAAATAACGAATCGAATATGGCGGACGAGTATTTCAAAAAATTATGGAATCTACTTGAAATGTGGTATCTATGGGTTTCCGACAGAGCTGACTCCGAAACTGAAGACAAAATGTCAAAAAAGAAAATGTCATGTCCAATACGGTGGACGAGTATTTCAAAAAATTATTGGATTTACTTGAAACTTGGTATCTACTGGATTTCGAGGGCGCTGAGTCTGTTATATCCATAAATTTCACAAAATTCGGTGCAACGCCTAGCTAGGCGCAACCTGCCTTACCCCACATCATTCCGAATAACTCTATTAACTACAAGCAATAGCATTACCGATCTTCTCTCGGTTTGGAACTAAGTATGGTAACTGCACTACTTTCGATAAGACAAACACCACAAGACACCTAAAGTAGTACCATGAATGGATAAGAACTCAGAGTATACCGATAAGTTAGCATATGTCCAGTTAATGAGAGATTGAAATTGCAGACTCTGCGGCTATAAGATAATTAAGCATATTTGATAACATACGATTGTATGCATATTTCTAATGATCTGAAACATGAGAAATAACAAAGTCAAAACTTATTATATGGAACATGAATACACATATATGTCCAAATTAAAATAACAAGTTTTCGATATAATGTCATACTACAGGTTACTATAGTAGTATAATCCACTTAGTGGAGAAACATGCGCATAGTCAGACAATAATGTAACCGAAAGTGTCTGACTAAAGATATCGCCTATAGCTAAGCTAATGTATAATATTCATACTCTTGAAAGGTTGAGAGTTGAGTTGTGCGATCGCTGCCCACGGTTGCTGACGATAGCTATTAGGTACCGCATGCAATAACAAGACCCGCGCACATCAAAAGACATATAGCCGATCTAGAAAAGACACGACCGACCACCAAAAAGTATCAGTAGACTTTATCGAAGGGTCAAGCATATGCAAATCCCTACGATACCCTTGTCAGTCATCTTTATTGTTCAAGCAGTCATACTGTCCAAATCATTTACGAATCGCTTTGAATAAGTCGCGAGCTTTGACCTCACCGTGAAATAACCCTAAACGGAGAACCGCCTTGATTTAGTCACAAGCTTTTATCTCACTGTAAAATAGTAGTAGCGTTTGGAAAAGAGACTCATTCTTCATGTTGAATTCATATCAAACATCAAACAAACATCCGGTAGACTTTGATAAATAATGAATTACTTTCGAGGCCAAATTCAAAATCAGAGAAACCAAATATCCTTTGTACCCAGCTTCAGAAAAATATGAAAAAAATTACAAACTTTGGCCGCAATATTGGGCTCGTCATTTTGATTTTTTTTAAATTTGATATTAAGTTGAAAATCTGCGACACCAAAACTCTCCTTATTTCAAGTTTCAGACAAATCCGTCCATATTTAAGAATTTTCCGACATATGGGATCCATCATTTGAATTTGTAACTTTGCACATCAAATTCCTAATCAGCGACACCAAAAACCTCATTGTAACAAGGTTTATATACATGCGACGAAAACTCGATTTATTGTAACCTTTATTGGATTTTTATTCACTGGGTGGCCACTAGAGCAGTGCTTCAATTGGAGTGTTCTGGCTTTTCAAAGATATGCAACAACGGATGCAGTATTTGTTGAAAGATAATTTTTGAGTGACTCCTAAATCGAGGCAGAATGAGCGCCTACGAGAAATGTAGGACATGCACTGCATTTTTTGAAACAACACTGCCAAATTTGCATCGCTGGAGGGTGAAAAAGCTTCAAGAAGCCATGTAAATACACTGAGCACGATTTGCACGTCCAGCAGAACATCCTATGCATCACATTCCAGTGGATACCATATCAGCAACCAACCCTTTACGTTCTTCAAATAATTCTATCGAGGTAACTAAACATCCAACTGGAATCACTTAGACGCCATCCGGCGAAATTCAAATTTCAATCTGTGCTCAGGGAATCCGAAGAGATTTACTATCGCTTGTGGGCCAGCATATACCACCAACATTGCAAATGGTTACAATGAACCTGTAATTAAGTGTACATTGTTTCGATAATTGACTTTATCCGTTCTCGACCATCCATAATCTACCATTTTTGTTAATTTGCGAAGTAACCTGACAGTTTGATTGATTTAGTATTAAATTTTATATTCTACTTATTACCGGGATTAAAAAATATCATAAATATGAAGAAGAGGCAAGTAAAAGTAAAAGTTCTCATGTTTCTAGAAATAAGAACTGATTTATGAAAATTGTCTTTGATTTAAAAAGAAAAGATCTTGAATTGGTTTCACTTGTATATAATATACTGGCCAGCACGTCATATATACAAATACATAGAAAAACCTGGAGGTTCCGTAATTTTTTGGCTCAAATGGAAGGTGTCATACTTTAGGACTTAGGCTGTGAAGGAACTCTTTTTGAGGGTTTCTTTTTAGTTTGATGATATCAGGTAGATGAACAATTACCTAGGCTGACAATTGTTAAATTTCTGACTCCAATTGTTGAGGGCAGCATACATCCGCGTTATCACGTGGCAGATAATAAGTCATAACAATCTTGTAACTCATATCAAACAATTAATTAGGCTAAGTACACTGCGCGTACTTGAGAGAAGTTCAAGAGCACAAGGGCCTAGGGTGTCTAGAGAGTGACTGTTAGAGAGGCAACTCTCGCACCGCTTCCAATATCTACACGACCACAGGTCGCTCACCCAGATCGCAAACAGGTTCGCTAGTTCCACTCCGTTAAGTTGCGTAGTGGGGGTACTGTGACCCTACAGTACTCCTTCCGAGTGACGTTATATTAGAAACAATTTTTCTCAATCTGAAAAACTTTGCATAGGCGCGTAACTTAGGAGGTTGCAATTAAAATACACTCGCAGACGTGCGAGGTCATGGTTAAAGTGTTAAGATTATATGAAGTTTCAAGTGTTCATGGCAGTTTATGGGGCATGACTTAATCTAGTCTTTGCGAAACACAGATCCAGAACGACGTAAATCATTGAAAAAGAAAAAACCGAAAGTAATCTTTTGAAGTATGAATGCTCTCGATGATAATGCGTTTAGTATAGTACCTTTTCATGAGTGATACATTTATCAAGTGAACATTATAAATTTTGGAAATTTTTATTGAGGATGCTCACGCAATACTTGTAAGACATTGAGTAGCAAAAGAGGCTTTCTTCTTTTGAACTTAAGTTCTGATGGGTAAAATTAACAGAGACTTAAGTTGGTAACCCGTTTACATGAATTTCATATAACATGTCGGATGTGCAATTGGTAATTTTAGAAGGTCCAGTATACGGACGCTCAAGTGACTTTTTGGCCGTTCCGACGCGAAGGAACACATGGTCAGGAGTAGTCTTCCGGCAAAACGAACTCTACAGGAATTCGCAGCGAAGTGCCGTAAAGAAACTCAGCCAGAGATGAACCGATCTCCATGATATTTGATCTAAGACTTATAAACACGGTAGCGAGCGATCGTAGCCAATCCTGTTTGGCGTGGAACATAATTGCAGCCTCGAGGTAACGATGCCAATGCTTGATAATTCCGTTTGACGCTGGCGTGCCAAATCGAGAGATCCAATCATTCAATAACGCGCGGCATACTGTTAACACATCAATATTTTCCAGAAGAACAGCCTCTGGCTATCGCGAAATACGATCAATCATTATCAAAAGTATTTATAACCGTCGCAATCCGAATTTGGACCAACAATGTCCATATGGGCATGCTTAATCCTTCCATCACAAGCTACAAAATCGACCGGTGCTAAATTATTGTGTCGTGATATTTTGGACCGCTGGCACTTGAGGCATGCCTCGTACCAGTAAGCAATATAGCGATTCCCATTTGGCCACACGTAGCACTTTCGGGTGAGCTGATCATAAAACTTCTGAAATGGGTGGGCCGGGTCATGAAAGAAACTTAACAGGCATTATCGAAGCGGTTCGGGTATGAAAGGACGATTGAGAGACTCTCGTGATTTCAGGAAAATCAGCTAAAATTTTCGCATAAGGTTCGGATCTATCTATACTACTCACACCAAAAATGCTCGCGCATTTTACGAAGCCTAAAGAACTGAAGCCGGTAGTGAAATCTACTAACATAGACTCATGAAAAAGTGGAACTAAATGTTAGTGTCCCACAAGATCGGCTCCAATTATTGCACAAGAGACCGCGGCTACGCAAAAGTTCGATGAAAAGTCGCGAGAGAGCCTAAGATTGGGCGACATTCGTTTCATTTCATATGTAGTAATACAGGTGTCATTTGTCGAGTACAACACGCCGTCGCTTAGTGTGGCCTTGAGCTTTTCATGTACCGGTCGTAGAGAAAGATCAGAGCCCTTTTCCGGAGTAACGATCACGGATGTGAAGACGCTTGGAGGTGACTTCGCTTGGACACACTGTCTCCACGCGGGAAGGTTCTGCTAGTTTTCGGATGAAGAAGACGGTTGAAGCTATGCGCTGCGATTTCTGGCATCGATGAGCCCTTTCACCGAATGTTCCATGGTGAAAACATAGACTCTTAGAGTCAGTGCTTTTGAAGCGATCGCGTGCGTTCCGATTTTGGAAATTCGAATGATCACGCCCACGTCCATGTGACGTGCTAAAATGAGGCTTATCGAGTTACTTTGTCAACTTTTTTAGTAGCTCGGTTAAGCGATTTACTTTCGGTTTTAAATTTTCCGACGATGTACCGCAAACAGCAGCAGAAGTATTAGGTTTATCGAACAATTCACGATGAGTTATGGAGAAGATATTAAGACTACCGGATCCCACGGCTTCCGTGACCTTGTCAGACATTTTCGCTAAACAATCTAGGTCGTCAACGTTGGACATTGCCAGGATTGTCTTCATATGGTTAGGCAATTGATCAAGGAAAATGCTTTTATAATATCCTCGCTGCAGGCACTGTCATTTAAACATCGTGAGCGATTTGAAATAACTGAGAGTTCAACATCTGAAAGATATTCGCCTTTCAATTACTGCCGAGGTCGACCTTTAGGAGAAGCGGAAAAACCTGACGTAATTTGACTTTTAATCCGCGTTTTATTATCTGGAGGACAAGGGAGGCACCGATGAAATATCTTTGATGTGGGCTACGATTTCAAAATCAAGGTTCGCCACGAAATAATCCGCCTGAAATCTCTCAGCACTTATCTGGGCGGTTATAAATGAAGACTCGACTTCAAAAAACTGTAATGATGGATCCTGGCGTAGAAATTAGGGAATTTTTAGAACCCTTTGTGCCGCATACACGCGGTTCTGTCTTTAGCTTGAATGGTTAATTTCATTGGCAAGCTGTTCATTTTCGAAGGTTTGACTCCCAGTACGGACGCTGTCGATCAAAACAACGTTCAAAATGTCACCCGAGCGTTCGTACACTTTTGGTTCTCAGAGAATTATCAAATTATTACATGATGACTTCCGACCAAAAGGTGAACTAAATTAAAATTATCACATAAAAATCGTTCAAAACGTTGGCTGACGTATTTGAAAACGATTAATAAACGAACAGAAGCCGTAAACAATATCGCTCCTTGACAAATTGAGGTAAGGTTATACATACATTCATGTAAAGACAAAAACTTCTTTAACGCTTGATACAAAACAGTAAATTTAACTTCATGCTTTTCCAAATGAACCTCCCCTACTTTGACTGATGAAATTCTATTTGTAAGAAAATCTGCTATCCAATTAAGAAGTTTTCCCCGAAATACCAAAATGTTCTCACTTCGATAGCAATCTACAGATCAACGGTGGACAAACCGATCTTGGTTCTTAGGTATTACCCCCGACTCTAGAAGAAACGGGCGCACACGATTCACGATTATCTTCTCCATACATTTGCGAACCAAAGAAGTCAATGACTCCGGCCTGACGTTCTCAGGATCAGATTCGTCTCCCCCTTACAGATTGGCGCAACCGCCGCAGTTTTTTACTTTTTTAGAAGCTTCCCTTCCTCAAACAACTTTGACATAATGTCAGCTATCAAACGCGCTACCACCCCAGAATATGTCTGTAGGATTTGTGAATTCATTTTATCTGGACACTTGATATCTCTGTAACTGATGAAACTGGGCCGTATTGATAAATCATTCCTGTGAGCTGATTAGCTAGCTTCCTATACGCTACGTAGTCTTCCTTTCGCCTCGTTTTCCATTGTGTGTCCCCAGGTTAGCTTTCTTCTGTTCGAAAACTTTGTTCGGAAATCCATGTTTTGTTTGGTTTGTCTTTTCTACGACGAACTTTAGGCAAATTAATGCTAATTAAACCAGAATAGATCTCCTGCGATGTACTCCATTTTTCCGCTACCTTATTCTCATTAAATGCATTTAAGGCATGCTCACCTATGAACCTTGAGTGTATTGTACAAAAGTTCGCTCTACCATAATATAGTTTGTCGGACTCTGTGGAAGACTTCCCATTTATTCGTTAGTATACCTGTATCTTAGCTAATATATTGAAATCGTCGCTTTTACCTAGAGGGGGATTATAATTCAGAGCTGCAATTAAATTTGACTAATTTGAAAAAACAAGGTTCAGAGTAGAAAGTGCGTTGCCGTCTCTGGACCTAGTAAGCAGGTGAAATATTGAGTGAGGTTGCTATCTACCACCATATTAGCAAAACGTTCATTAACAGTTGAAAGTCCCGTGTGTACAATCAACGGCCATTTCAGAGAAGGAAAGTTAAAATAACCAAATAAAAGCAAGTTGTGGTGATTTGATGCTATACTTATATTATCAATCAGGATTTGCATGTCTTTCGAGTTCTCAGGCGTGTGACGTGATATATATACTAAACCAACACGAAAAACAGTCAGATCTGCTCTGAAATTCAGTCAAAGCACCTCATATGACTAATCCACTGACATGATCGAATACCTTAATCTGTTTTTCATCGCCCGCGCCTGGACAATCTGGGGGACTGCTGCTCTGAATTTAATCTTGATATTCTGTTGACCTCTTGCTTTTCATATCTCGAGCTCAGCTACTGCTGTAGCCATGAATTTTCCTTGCATTGGATTTTGATCTTGTTTGATATTTCCATTCAATTTTTTTAATAACCCACTCCTCTTCAAAACCATTCGGGCATCCTCTAGATTATAAAACACGATCAACAACGGCCTCGGTTACCTGTCTTTCAAGTTCACATAGACGTAATTTGGAATCTTACTAAGCCTCTGCACCCGAATTTTGATTCTTCACCCCCCCCCCCTCATGGAAACAGTGAAATTGTACCAAATACCCGACCCCATAAATCTCCCACATAATTTGTAAATGATTCCTAATTTAAAAGCATTTTTTTAATAGAATATCGTACGAAGCTTTGTCACGTACTCCACTTTCCACCTGCCTTCCTTCCCCCCTATAATCCAGATTCCTTCGCATACTTCCCCGTACTTTCGCGTGTTTTCGTTCATGCCTTACTAAAATTTCATACTTCTCCTACCTGACTCTCTACTACTAGTTTTTTTTCATACTAACACTAGTACCAATGCCATACTTCTTTAGCCCATCATTTCTGCTACACGCCCTTCCATCCAATACCACCCCTCGCCTAACTTTTCCTCCGTTAATCCCTCGCTTGTTCATGCATCTCAAACCTCCCTACCACAACAGTCTTTCAAATGCCCTTTCACTTCCCCATCACTTTCCCACCCATACCTTCCCTTCTAGTGCAGCCCCTACCCTAGTTCCCCTGTGCCTACCACGCACATACCCTATCCCCTCCTACATCCGTTTCCATACTAACCCTACTATCGCTAATACTTCTCTCCTATTACCAGACACCTAAATTCCTTCGCATGGTTCCCCATCCCTACTTTCCTCATTCAGACATTTCTACCCTCTTCCGCACACCCATCACTCGCCATTCTATTTTTTCTTTTACTGCCCCTTCAACAAAAACAAAATTTTTTCCAACCAATTTCTTCGAATAAAAAAAGGTAGTGTCTATAAGTTTGGACAGTCCGTCAGTTGCAGCTATACGGTCAGGTTAAACATATGAACAGTCCGTACGTTTAGTGCTTGCTGCATGTGGTCTTGTTAAACACACAGACAAATTTATCTAAATGAAATACTATTGATTAGATTTAAAAATTATATATAATAAAATATGCATTATTCATTACGGAATTTTCCTAAAAGAAAATATTCTTGAATATTACAATGATTTCAAACATATAGAACTCGTTTATTTACCAAATTTCATTTTTTAAGGGCATATTTATATCGCCGTGATGGATTTTCCCCGACCTTAGTACATACAACTTTAAAAAACAAACTCTTAAATAGCACAAATCATTCAAATGTCATTAAAAAAAATAAAATTTCTTATAAAAATATTGTTTCTTCTTTTCTACATGTCAAATGGGGGGGGGGGGCAAGGCACCCCTGCGACAGCTAATGAAAATAATGTCGGTAAAGCCATTATACCTCTTTACAACGTCTCCTTGGGCAAAGCACCCCTGTGACAAGTCACAGAAATAATGTTGGTTAAACCCCTTCCCCTTTCTAGCATCTCGTGGGGGGGGGGGCTGAAAGACACCTCTGTGATTTTGTTTTGTTTTTGTGGTTAAAAAAATAGACACATTTTGGGTTTCTCTCAGTGGGATATTCTAGTGATTTATAAATATACTTTTTTGCTTGTGAAATGTTTTTATTTGAGTATCAATATTCGAAGACAAAAGAGAGTGAGCATAACATCAATCTGTGAGATCATTCTTTCAGTTTTTGCAAGCTTGCTTCGTATTCCTCTCATTTTCTCGCATACAATTATTTTCCCACTTTAATTTTTACTTTTTTTTTCTCAGTCTCCTTTATTATAAATGCACCCACTCTACTAACATCAAAAGTATTCACATTTAGTTGGGCTTATTCGTGTATAAAGTCCGTTTTTTCAGCCCGGCCGTGTAGTCAAACCTGATCCGACAGACAGTCTGTAAATTTGGACCTGCCGTATAGTAAAGGCGAAACATACTGACAGTCCGTACTTTTAGCCCAGATGTGAAGTAAAAGCTAAGCGTACGGACATTCGGTACTTTTAGTCAAGCCGAGCTAAGCGTACGGACAGTCCCTCACGTTAGACCAAATAGGTATTACATTTTTTTACATGGAAAATCATGTTTCCCTATAAGTTGAAAAACGACACGCAAGCATGGCGCGTAATTTACGGTGCTAATGTTCAAATTCAATATCGCTTCATTTTCAGAGGATAGAAAAGTGGACAACAAAGTGAATGAAGGGAATGGCAAGTGAACCAAAGTATGATTCACATATGACGACTGCAGACCATAGTCATGTTTAGGTCCGCCGTACTACACACGGGTTTATCTAGAATATTTCCTGTGAACTACAAAAAAAAAAAAAAATGAAAAATAAAATTTTAGGCAATACTACTAGAGATATTTTGAAGGCAGGTACAGTTTCTGGAGTGTTGAATCACTCGAGTTTTTTTCAAGAGGAAATGCGTTAATTTAGTGCAATGGACTCTAATGATAAAAATATATGTAGCGTTTATTAAAAAATTATTACTATATCTCAATCTGCCGTTTCCTTCTAGAGAAAAACTATTTTTTGCTAAATAATTATTAGAATTAGGGTAAAGCGGGAATCAGAAGCTCCGCCGGAAAAAAGTGCCACATACGATAACACAAGAATAAATAATTTGTTAATCAGCCTGACGTTTTCCGTCGAACGGTCGAATTACTATAAACTCCTAACAGTCGTTGGCATCCGACAAAAACTGTTATTAAGACCACTTTTATTTTCATTAATCGATTTTTCCGAGTGGACAATACTTGCATGCATTTTAGAATGCATCCGCCACTTCAATTCAGACATCCAGCACTATAAAAATCGCAATTCAAAATTTTTGCTATGAATTGTATATATTCCCATCACTTTCACAAGTAGTGATTTACTTAACACTTCCATAAATTTCCATATTTGTTCATAACATTTTCACAAATTTCTATGAACAATTTTGTTCAGAGAAAAAAGATGCGCAATTAAATTTGCTATAAGACTATGAACTTTTGTAAGTTAAAATATAAAACTTGTTTCTAAGGTTTCCAACGGTCAACGCCATTTAGCAAAAGCAATTGAATGGCGGCTATAAAGTAGAATTTTTTATTCTATGTCACAAAAAAATTTTTTAAGTTCAAAAAATAATATTTACTTACGTGTATGACGATTGTTTTGCCTGGAAAGGAGTAGATCTTGCATTTGATTCACAAGCTCATGCAATTGCAATGGCTGAGATGCTTCTACGTCTGGTTGTGGTCTAGTGGCATCTGTACAATATAATATAGGGATTTTTATTAGAGAATTTTTTCAGCTAACGCCAAAAATTTGCTATTAATCTGAAACATAGCTCAAATGTAATCTCAAAGTCAGTTCATAGTAACAAAACCAAGGATCAAAATTGAGATAAAGTAAATATATTTTCAGAATCTGGACAACCTGAATGATTTATTTTCAGAGTATTACGTTATTTTGCATTCTTATTGCTTACTGACAAATGTGCAAACAAAAAACTTGGAACGTTATTTCTAGGTAGATTTCATGGAAGAAGAATATATTAACTGACAAATGTGGAAAAAATCAAACTTTTCCTTATGCTTCTTCGATATCAACCGATCAATTGAAAAAAGGTAAGAAAAGTCCTAAAAATGATTTGTAATTATATTTGTGTAACGTGTGTAGTTTACGAAAAAAATTCCATGAAGCACTTTCTGCCGACTATCCACTTCCCGACATTCCCCACCATGTAAAAAAGAGCAAGGCGATGTTTTGTCCCATTAATGTGTGCATCTTTAACAAAAACTTGCGGGATTCTATGCATATTCATATACTAATGCAAAAAGAATGGAAACTACATCATTATGATTATTTTAGGCTAATCACAGGTTCAGTGACAAAATAAAATATTGAGCACCAATTTTATTTGCTATTTCAGATCACCAATTGCATATTTCATTATTTCTAAAAAGCATACTTTGAATGCTTGATATAATTTGAGAAAAAAAAATACCTAACCCATACTTTTATCTATAACTTTTGTATTTGTTCCAAAAGTATCCATTATTTACTTTTTTCCATTCACATTATCCAGCCACTTTTTCCAATTAGAGTGAAGAAAATATCGAAAGAGAAAAACACATCAGAAGAGTTCATCGTTGTACTGAGTCTTAGCAGTTTAAAAACAAATAGCCGTGATATTGGATCCGTCATTTCGTATTTGTAACTTTCAACACCAAATTCGAAATCAGAAACACTGAAAACCCTTTATACCAAGATTCAGAAAAATGTGAAAAAATTACTAACTTTGGCTGCAATATTGGATCCGTCATTTCGATTTTTTAACTTTTGAGACTAGGCTTAAAATCGCTGACACCAAAACTTCCCTCATTCCAAGTTTCAGACAAACGCGTCCAAATTTAGGAATTTTGGCCGTGCCAATTGTGGTGTTCTCGCTTTTTAAAGATTTGCCCTAAATAAATAAAAAATACCTTTTCAAAAAAATTTTCAGTGAATTTTAAATCAAGGAGGTTCAGTAATGTTGGGGCTCGAATGGAAATTTGCATCCTTCAGAACTTAGGCTGTAAAGAAACTCTTTTTGGCAGATGCCGGTGTAGGTAATTGTTGAATTGCTAACTCCAATTATTGAGTGCGGCCTACATCCGCATCATCCCGTGGCAGGTAATAAGTCACAACACTTTTGTAACTCATACAAAACAATTTATTGAGCTAATAAAATTGCGTGTACTTGAGACAAGTACAATAGCACAAGGGTTTGGCGTGTCTAGAGACTGGCTGTTAGAGAGGCAACTCTCGCACCGCTTCCATTACCTACTCGACCACAGGTCGCGTACCCAGATCGGAAACTCGCTCGCTAGTTCCACTCCGCTCAGTTGTGTAGTAAGGGTACTGAGACCCTATATCGGCGTTCTCGTTTGCGCATGTGCAGACATATATTATATAATTTCGAACAGTACCGCACTTTTGGTAAAACATGCAAAATATTGGAGTTTCAAAATGCACTTGAATATTTCGAATTCTTTGAAATCTTCTGATATCCCATGAAATATTTGAAATCCTCTAAAATACCGTCAAATAATTGCAATCGTTTGAAAAATCTTGGAGTTTTGAAACATCCTTAGATATTTCAAATTCTTTGAAATCTTTTGATATTCCATGAAATCTTTGAAATCCTTCAAGACGCCGAGCACGTTGAACCTGGTTGAGGCCCGTAAATCGACTCGGGTTTTCGCCACATCGAAAATATGTCTACGAAGATGTATTGTATTGCCCAGTACTGGCTCAGTACAGATACCCAGTACGGGACTTTCTCAATCTGCACTTGTCCAGTACTGCATCAGTGGTGTATTTCTACCTGGACTGTGTTGGCTAACGCGCTGCACTTTACAGGCGCATAAAGACGTTCAATTTTCGAATAAAAAAAAAAGAACAACAAGAACGTCTTTCGAAAAAATTGCAGTAAAATTGGCTTTAGATTATGTGGTTTGAATATAACATTTAGCCATTCATCCTTGTGGACGTATTTTGGATGTAGCGAAACCCCGAGTCACGTTAAAGGCCTTAAAACTTGTTCACGCCGTTATTCCGCCTGGTGGATAAAAGCTGAAAATTTTCGCCGGAAACACGATTATTTCACTTTTTTATTTTTAAAAATGGCTTAAGATGTCAGGTTTTAGAAAATTTGAATGAGAACTGTAAAAAAAATCTTTGAAAATGACAGTAAACATGGGACATAAATATACTAGTGATTAACCTGGAAATTTGACCATAAATATGGTAGTCAGAGAGATCAATGAAAATAAATTTTTAATTTACTGCTGGGGCTAGTACTACAGGAATTTACGTAATCAAAACGAGTTGGAAAAGGGTTAGATACAGAAAATTCCGTGATACTAGACAGTACAGACTTCGAAGGGTGTTGAATAAACAGCAAAATGTTGGTTGGTTTTTGCAAATGTTTTTTTGATCGCAATTGAAAAAATATATAAATAAGAGAAGACAAAGAAGCGAGGAAGGGTAGTGGAAGCTTGCTTTCTTCTTGTTTTTCTTTTCTTGTGTTTTGATTTATTCTAAAGTTTTCCCCCCTAATTTGAAATATTAAAATAAATTGAATCTCAATATATAAAAAATTTGTAACATATTAAGGGTAGCTGTATAAAAGTAGATAATCTATATTTTGATCGAAAATGGGGAGCAAATTTTATTTTTGCAAAAAATGGAAAAAATCGTTTTTTAATTGCTATCCAAAGCCGTTTTCGAAAACTCGTGAAGTTCCAATCTCAAAATTCTCTGTCAGTTTTCTCGCAATTGGCAACTTTTGAAAATTAAACTTCATTCATCCGTATTCATAAACTTAGTATTTGGGAGGCATCCATATCTATTTCACTGAACTTGCATACATTTATTTAAATAAACCTTTATGTTCTCCATCCAGCAATACTTCTACTCAAGAGTGGACTTTCGTTTCATTTTTAAATGGTTGATAGTTATTTGGATTTTATTTTATAGATGTTTTACCGCAAAATGGAATTTTTTATCGGTTGATAGCTTTCTATCGTCACTACTGAATTAATTATTCTAACAATTTACAATAGAAAATTTGAAAATTATTGATAATAATATTCACAATATGTAATTTTTCATAATAATTATAATTTCATGACTGAATAATAATTTGTAATAATTCAATTATTTGATCTTTCGTAATTCGAAGAGAGGCGTAACTACCGTTTACGGCATTTTCCGAATTCCAGCATCCAAAGTAACACCGTTAACTACATTTGTAATTTAATTAATTAACATTTTCAAACACTTCTGAGGCAGATAGGACAAGTACATATGCAAATTAGTCAGAAACAACCAAAAAAGTTGAGAAAATTAGAATCCGGATACACGTGAATTAGGATTTCAACAGTTTCTGTCGATTTTATCGGCTTCGTTCGTCTTGCAGTTATCGTTAACAGCGTTCGTCCAAATTGAAGCAGTTATAACCAACGCCGTTCAGCGAGAATAATTTCTTGGCGTTTAAGAAATGAAACTGGGATCTTTTTCTAAATCCCGAAAAGATTTTGCTAGTTAAAAGAATTATAATATACTAACGTTGACGTCTAGATCCTGGAGCTCGACCTGCAGCTCTATGTCGATTCAATCTGGACGTTGCTAGTCCATTTTCAACAGCATTACGCACATGAGGCTGTTGATTATTATCATCATCTTGTTCTCTACGCGGCTGTGTACGTCCAGTTCGAATTGAAAGTGGCTGCAGAAACCAATCCGATCCATCTGTAAAATATAATATAGGGATTTTTATTCAAGAATTTTCTCAATGAACACTAAAAATC
>JAABKJ010005884.1:0-22523 GCA_011634705.1 Andricus grossulariae | reverse complement strand
AATTTTATGATTTTTGGAATCTGTGAGTGCCAAAACGTAAAGATCCGTTGAAAACCAGAGATCGCAAATTTGGACGAATACATTACACTCTCATGAATGAGAATGTAAAAATAATAAGGACAATTATTTTGTGTGATATATTGAAACGGTCTAATTTCGAAGCGAAAATGAAGAATTTTCTAGAAAACAGTTACATTTTCTACCCAAGAAAATGATTATTAACGAAGAAGTATGTTTTAACCAATCAGTTAAATGTTCAACAAAATAGATAAATTTTCAGTTAAAACAAATTAATTTTTAGCGATTAAAAACTAATTTTGAACTTGGAAGAATAATTTTCTACTAAAAACGGCGACTTTTCAACAAACTACATAAATTTTAAAACTAAATACTTTGAAAACTGGATGTCATGCTAGTTTAAAAAAATTTTTAAACTAAATTGTGGAATTTCTCAATTAAAATAGATAAATTATTAACCAAAAACGGTGTAGTTCAATTTTCATTAGAGGAAGTAATTTTCAATAAAAATTTGTTTTCTACGAAACAATTTAATTTTTTACCATATAGTTGAATTTTCTACCAAAGTGTTGAATTTCCAAGCAAAAAATATGAATTTTCTATGAAACCGTTGAATTTTCAACCCGAGATTATGAATTTTCTAGAAAAAAGTTAATTTTCAACCAATAAGTTGGATGATCAACAAAATAGGTAAATTTACAGTTAAAAAAATCGAGTTCTAACAACAAAAAATGAATTTTTAACTAAAGTTTTTAATCTTCCGCCAAAAAAAATTACTTTTAAGAAAGCATTTTAATTTTCAACCAAGTAGTGGAATTTTCAATTTAAAATGATAAATTTTTGACGGAAATTGCAATTGTTGTAGGTTGAACAAAAAACTATTTTAATTAAAAATAAAAAAACATTTGGATTTAACCAACAAAAGGGAACTTTCAACAAAGAAACTTAAATCCTTAAATAAAAAAGCTTAATTTTTAACCAAGAATTTGATTTTTTAACCAAAACATTTAGTTTCTTCCGAAAAGATGAATTTTCAACAAAATACATACATTTTTAACCAAATAGTTCAATGTTCTACCAAATTGTTAAATTTTCGAGTCGAAAATACAAAGCTTCTAGAAAACTCCGGAATTTTCAACAAAAAAGTTAATTTTGTACCGAAACGGATGAGAAAGACGGAAAATTACAAATTTTCAACAAAATTGTTGAATTTGTAACCAAGAAGTATAAGTTCTTAACAAAATTGTTGAGTTTTCAAAAAACTAATTTAATTTTGTAGCAAATAATAACATTTTTAACCAAAAAGACGAATTCTTAATCGCGTCCGAGGCCTGTAATTATTAAATAAAATAATCATGAACAATCATTTATAGTAATTAAATAATGAATTAATAATAACTAATTATACAAATCACTAGAAATTATCTACTTTAAATTAAGGGACAATTGTGTATTTTTCAGTAAATGGCTAAATTTATCATTTAACATGCTTTATTTGAGCTCTGTCATATTTACTATATACCACAAGAAATGCGTTCAGAATTCAAATTATGCATGTTGAATGGTAAATTTGGCCATTTAATTTTTCCCGTAACCAAATTGCAAAATAAAAATGAGATGCTTACATTTGAAACGTGTAAAATATGAACCTAAATTAGAAGCCTTTTTAAATATATGGCATCAATATTTCTATTATTTGTTACAAGTTTATTTCATTGATTAGATGAACATCAAAATAACAATAAAATGTTAGATAGCCATTTATGTTATGTTTTAGTACTCCATGGTTAGTTTCTTCTAGTTTCCCAAAACACGCCAGGCGTTCAGAAGATTTGTTGAGTATTCCTCTAAAGTCTAAATGCCTAAATAAACCAGGCATTTGGACGTCAGGTAATGAGTTCATACCAAATTCTTCTGAACGCCTGTAGGCAGTCGGTCGACGTTCTAAAACTTCTAAATGTCTATTATATAAAGGTTATATAAAAGATCTTGGTAGAATATCACGTTTCCTATTTAACGAATTTAACATAAATTGTATTTTATAAGAAACTTATTTAAAAAATAATCCATACAAGTTTTAAATAAAATTTCGGTAATATTTTTAAACAAATAAATATATTGTTACTGATTGTGGAAATAATAGAAATTTAGATTGTTTATGAGATCTAATTTTATAACAAATTCAAAGACATTGAAAAAAAATGTTGTTATTCTAAATTTTATATATTTTGCAGAAACTTCTGAAAAGTGTGAAGAATATAGAAAAAGGAAATTTCTACCAAATGCTGCAACCTTGGTTAGGTACTGGACTGTTAACCAGCACTGGTAAAATTTTTTTACATTTTTGAAAACTTAAATTCATCCAGTTTGGCATAAAAGTATTGATAGTATATTTCTATATATATTATTTATATGATAAATATATTTATTTCATGCAAGAAGTATCAAATACGGGTCAAATTTCGTTTAGTTATAGTAACACAATTTCTGGTGGTAAAATTTTCCAATTATTTGAAACTTTAAGCTTTCAACTGTAACAATCGTCAAATAAAGTGTTAGTTTTTCCAATTTTAAATTCCTTATATAATACTTTTTCGAAATACATCAAACCCGCTTTTTTCATTTTGAGATAAAAAAATAATTATGAAGTTAAATTATTATACAGAATATTTATATTTTAGAAAATAAATGGCAGAGGAGAAGAAAATTGCTAACACCAGCTTTTCCTTTTAATATCTTGCTGGAATTCGTAGGTATCTTTGTAGAACACGGAGGGGATCTTGTTAAAGATCTTAAAGCAAAAGAAGGTGAAATTGTTAAAGATCTTATTCAATTTTTGACGAGATACACCCTTAGTGCAATTTGTGGTAAACAAAAGCATGTTTTTTTCAATTTAAAAAAGTGTCTTAAAATACTATTTTATATTAAAATTAATATAAATTTATTATCTTCATTCAGAAACTGCAATGGGTAATTATATATAGATACTACATATTATAGATCAGCTGTTCAAGAAATAGCAGGTACCATTTTTTATAGGTAAAATTGATCACAATTTAGTTTTAGTTTTAATTACAATAATCTTCTCGAAAAAAGCTTACTTATTTTTTTTGTAGAACCTTCAGACCGTGGCTTTACTCAGAGAAAATATTCTCGTCAACTTCTTGTGGAGCCAAGCAGTCAAAATTATTGAATATTTTGCATAGGTTTACAAACACCGTAAGTTATAAAATACACTTAAGAATTTTATGAATTATTATATTTATTCTTTTATGTTTCTCGATTATTTCCTGTATTTCACTTCAGTTTAATCTAAAACCCCTTTTTAATTTACTTTCAAAAATGTTATCTTTGTTTAGATAATTCAAGATAGGAAGAAATATCATGAAAAATTGGAAGAAAACAATGTCGATATGAATGGAAAATCGAATGAACCATTGGGTGAAAAAGTGAAATTCAGTAACTATAACGATATTCTGTAAACCCTAATGAACTACGGGCATGTGATACTTATCCGACTGCTAACTTACTGACATTTCTTCGTAACAACTCATGTCCACGCGAATGGAGAAGTTCAGTGAAAAATTTGGGAAATTAAATATAAGGCACTAGGAACAAATTTTTATAGTCCTCAATTTCTAGAAAACAAAAAAAATTAAAAAAACTTTCGATAAATCATTTTTTTTTAGTTTGTAATTCAGGACGATACATAAAAAAGCAGGAGTCGGGTTATTATTGCAAGGCCTTAATAGTTAGTGACGAAAACTGTTCATAAGTACAAATAAGATCATTTTTTAGAACTTTCATTTTTTTAATTTTTTAATTTTTTAATTTTTAATTTTAGAGAGCCAGAAGAGAATGGCTATGTTGGATACTCTTATTTCTGCACATAGAGAGTGTGAAATCGAAGACGAGGGTATTAGGGAAGAAGTTGATACTTTCGTTTTTGAGGTAATAATTACGCACATTATCGGTAAGATTTTCTTTTTACTTATAAATAAGTATTTTTAATCGGCGGCATTAGCTGCGAGGTGAATCTCGACTCGGGAAGAGTCCAGATGTCAAGCTATTTCAAGCGCGGACAGTACTCAGATGGGTGACCATCTGCGACGTATGGCCGGATTGTGTATTAATTGCGTTTCATCTAAAATCGAGCTGGAGGTTTCACGCTGAGGATGATTGTGTGCATTCGATGGGTAGGGTCGAATGTGTCTGATTTCAAACTCGACTGTCAAAAAACCGGCTTGAATCTTCAGGTTGTTTTCTGCAATTTTCTTCTCCCCTGGCCAAAACTCCAGGTAAATCCGAGTACTTCAAATAAAGTTGAATGCAGCCACGGGTTATCACTGGCTATGAATAAATTCATACAGAACAAAATCAAATAATGATTACTTAAGTGTTATAAATTTTAATAGAAATTCCCATTTTTAATTTGGGATCCATATATCCCTTTTTTTAAATATACAGAAAAAATTAATTTATGTTTTAGGGACATGACACAACTGCAAAAGCTATGTGCTTCACGTTATCATTACTTGCGGAACACAAAAAAATTCAGGTGAGCATAAATTAATTTGATGATATTGAAAATATATGTCAAATGTAACATATTTGATATTTTTTTAACAATAATTAAAAGTCTTTATGAATGATAAAAATAGTATTTCACACTATAATAAAAACCGACGATTTTAAAAGGAGCATGCCAGAAATGAAATTGACGAAGTATTAAGTGGTAGTAATGGAAAAATGGGATTGGCCGAAATTCAAAAATTTAAATACCTCGATCGATGCATTAAAGAGGCTTTGCGATTATATCCGAGGGTTTCGTTTATATCAAGAAAGATTCGACAGGATTTACAATTAAGTAAGGATCAATACTATCAAAGATCTTTTGAAATTAATTTCATGTCAAATTTGGTAAACTTAGAAATTTTCGAAATTTCAGAAACCTTTGTGGCACCTGCTGGTGCTAACGTTCACCTCTACATCTATGATCTCCAAAGAGATCCAAACTTCTGGCCGAATCCTCACAAATTTGAACCAGACCGGTTTTTGCTCGAACGAATTCAAGGCAGACATCCATATTCGTATATTCCATACAGTGCAGGAGCTAAGAATTGCATGGGTAAGTCGTTTTTTTGCACAAATATAAATTTTTTATACTTACAAATGAGAAGCTATTAAAAAAAGTTATTAAAAAATATTTAAAACTCTGTGATAATAATAATAATTTAATAATCAAAGCATATGAATCATTGTCATAAAATTTTAGTTCAGAAATTCGCATTGATGGAACTGAAGACTCTTATTGCACTCATACTTCACAATTTTGAAATGGAAGCAATAGACTTGGCCCACGAAACAAATATCCTTAGTGATTTGGTTATTAGACCTGGTCAACCACTTCGAGTGAAGTTCATTCCAAGAGTAAAATAAATCTCTCTGAAGATGTACAGTGGGCAATAAGATGATCAATTTTTTTTTAAATTGTCATGCAACAAAAAAATAAATGCATAAAAAAATGATATAAAGAAGTTTCGCAAGCCTTATAAAGTTTAACACGTATTTTCCATGAAAAAAATACGTTTTCGCAAATGATATTCAAAATAGCCAATATTGAGTGTATTAACTTGAAGCTCAACATTTCTGTCCAGAATTAGCCATAGAATGGGCTTTGCAAGATTTTCTCGCTAATCATGATTTTTTTGCTGTTTTTGAAAAGAAATTGTTCATAATACAAAAAATACTACTTTCTACTGATAATAAAATGTTTAGATAAGTTGTTTAAATAATTTATCAATGTTTCTAGCAATATTCTCATAGAATGGGGTTAGAAAGTTGCGGTTTTTCGAAATTTGTCAACTTATTATCAACTTTTCAGTTAGAGTGATACAATAATCAATGAAATTTAATAAAGATAGTTGTTTAAAAAATGTATCATTATTCATCACAATATTCACTTAGAATAATGCTCGAAAGTGGAAGATTTTTCTATAATTTTCCACTTCTTATCAATTTTCAATTAGTGTGAGGTAACAATTAATGAAATTTGACAAACCTAATTGTTTATAAAAAGTATTATCATTTATAACTATCTTCTCCTATAGTAATGCTAGATAGTTGCATATACTCTTCAAGTGTTCTAAAATGAGGGTCAAGTTCGTTAGCCAGCCATTTTGGATAATAATTCAAAAAGTGAGCACATTTTGAAAATTGTTCAGAACACTTTTTTTTTAATATTCGAAAATTCGATGGAGGGATATTAATAGTACTCAAAAAGGCGAACAAAATATTCTCATGACTTTTTTTATAGAAAAATTACCGGATTTATAGCATTTACAAAATTCCAAAAAATAAACGAAAATGAACATTTTAAGCCAAACAACGCACGATATGAAAAAAGGCAGGAGAAGTAAAATGTTTGTTCTTAAATACCCTACAACATTATTATAGGATATTTTCAATTTTCTTGAAAAATTGAAAATTCAAATTTTCACCGTAGAAAAAATAATGAAAAATGAAAAATTCCATTTTGCGATCAAGCTATACAAGATACGAAAAAAGATAAATTGACAAAAATTGTGCACTCAAGTAAGATCTACAAATTTTGTATAAATCACAGTTTGATGGGATGCGTAGCAACTGTTTCATTTGAAAAAAACTGATTTAAGAATAAAATAAATTAAATTTTTGGTCAAACGAAACAAACCACGAAAAAAATTAATGTACAGAAGTTGTTTACTCAGAAAAAAGCTACACATTTTTTATTAATTATTTTTTGATAGGATACGTAATTTTTGTTTCAATCGTGAAAAATAACATTAACAATAAAAAAATAAAAAAATTGGAAAAACGATGCAAGGTACAAAAAAAGATGAATAGACAAAAGTTGTTCAACCAAAAAAGATCTAAAAATTTGTTATAAACTTTTGTTATGAAAATGCATTAAAAATAAAAAAATGAACTTTTTGGAAAAACGATACACGCTACAATAACATTTCATCTAACAAAATTTTTCGACTAGACTTTATTTACAAATTTTCTTTGAACCATTCTACGCCAGGATGCATATTTTTGGTTCAGATCGTAAAAAATAACATTGAACATAAACAAATTACATTTATGGAAAAACGACACAAGTTGCAATAAAATGCATAATAACAAAATTGTTTTTACATCCTCATCCTGTAATGAGAAGGTATTAGATTTGTGTAAAATTTGACCCCTCCACTCCTCGTTTTTGTCAAATTTCCAGGTCATGAGGCCCCCTGAATCCTAAAAACAGGTTTTCATGAATGTGTCTGTCTGCAGATTTTTAGTTTGTTAGCACGATAACTTTCGAAAAAATTAACAGATTGGATTGACCTTTGGTTTTCTCTTTTAGTGTCTCAAATTGAAGGTCAGGTTTGTTAGCCAGCAATTTTTGATAAAAATTCAAAAAGTGAGCGCATTTTGAAAATTGTTGAGACCACTTTTTTCAAGATTTGAAAGTTCTATGTACGGTTATTAGAAGCTCTCAAAGAGACAAATGAATTATTTCAATGACTTTTTCTGATCAAAAAAAATTACCGGAGTTATAGCATTTTCAAAACTTCAAAGAACAAAGGAATTTCGGGTCGGTCAGTTCAAGTCTGACTTTAGAATTTTTGTAAAGTATCTTTGAATATTCCTAGCTTAGGGGAAAAAGTGCATTAATGAGCAAAACTTGAGGCTTAACGGAGCTTTTGTTTGTGAGCGGAAAAGCTGTCTTTCCGTATTTTTAACTGCTGATTTGGTATCTGACAGAAGAAGTTTTCTGCAGTACCTCAGATTTTTCCTAGCCTAGGGAAAAAAGTGAAAAACCGAGAAAAACTAGAGTTTCCACAGAGGTTCCGTTTTCGCGAGGTAAAAAGATATATTTGCGAATTTTCAGTAGCTAAGATAACAACTTCGGCACCAAGGTACCTGAAAATCTTGGTGTTTACAGTGAAGAACAGGGAGAACGCTTTCATCAGGACATGAAAGAAATAGAGAGGTGCATATCATCTCATACGCGGCAAGTCTCTTTGCAGCAAGTCACACCTGCGATATGTCACATATGCCGCATGTCACACCTGGGACATGTCACATCTGCGTCATATCACAGCTGTGGCATATCACATCTGTGGCATATCATATCTGCGGCATGTCTTATCTGCGGCATGTCACAACTGCGACATTTCTACCTAGCGGCTTCACTCACGCGCGGCAATTCTCACAGTGAAATTGACATTTTTGCGGCATCTCACACCAGTGGCAAGTCTCACAGTGGCATCTCTCCTGTCCAAAAAATTTCTCAAGTCCAAATGAAAATGGCATAACTGTGGCAAGTCTCCCATGACTTATTGTCTCACCGGCGGCATCTCTCATCCGGAAAAAAATTTCAAGTCTATAGTGAAATAGAAAAACTGCGGCAAGCCTCCCAGGACTAATTGCCACATCTGCATCGTCTCCTACCCTAGGCAAATCTCCCCAGTGGCATCTCTTATCCGAGAACAAATTTTCAAGGTCAAACTGGCAAAACTGCGGCAAGCCTCCCAGGACTAATTATCACATCTGCGGCATCTCTCACCCGGGAGAAATGTTCAAGTCCACATCCAAGTGACAAATCTGCGGCAAGTCTCACAGGACTAATTGTCACAACTGCGGCAAGTCTCCCAGGATGAATTGTCACATCTGGGGCATCTCTCACCAGCGGAAAGTGTCCCCAGCCGCATCTCTCGCCCAAGAAAATTTTCTATGTAATTCTGAAGATCGCAAAACTGCAGGAAGTCTCTCAGTGGCATTTCTCGTCTAAGAAAATATTATAAGTAGTTTTAAAAATGACAAAATTTACAACTACTTTGAAAATTTTCTTGGGCGAGAGATGTCGCTGGGAGACTTGCCGCAGTTTCGCCATTTTTATTTGGACTTGAACAATTTTCTGGAGGAGAGAGATGCTACTAGGAGACTTGCCAGTGTTGAGAGATGCTGCAAGAATGTCAATTTAACTTCGAGAAATGCCGCGCGGGAGAGAAGCCGCTAGGTAAAGATGCCGCAGTTGGGACATGTCGCAGATAAGACATGCCGCAGATGTCACATGCCGCAAGTGACGTGCCGCAGATATGACATGCCGCAGGTGCGACATGCCGCAGGTGTGACTTGCCGCATGTGAGATGATATGGACCAAAATGAAGCGGCATTATCAAGGACGATGGGATGAACAAATGATGGCAGATTTTTGCTGGAGGTTGAAAAGATATGTTGCAAGTACAAGAAAAAGACGCAAAAGGAATCCTCTTCGAAGGACGTTTGACGATAAAAGAACAAGCAAACATCGGAAAATCTAATATAAAAAATTCCCTAGGCTAGGGAAAATCCGAGGTACTGCAGAAAACTTCTTCTGTTAGATACGAAATCAGCACTTGAAAATAGGAAAAGACATTAGCTTTTCCGTTCACAACCAAAAGTAAAGTATTTAAAGATACTTTACAAAAATTCTGAAGTCTGACTTGAACTGAGCAGCCCGAAATACGTACAAAGGACGTTGTTCCATTAACTTTTTCGTGAACAAATATAACTTCAACGGGGCCTAAAACTTCCAAAATTTCACACATTCAGCCTAGGCCAGGGGAAAATTGTAGGGTCTAGGGAAAATTCTAAGGCCGGATTCGGATTCAGCGGCTCAAGATCCATATGGGTGGCCTTGTCCCATGTAAAGTTCAGAACACTTTTATTTTTTTGTGGGCCTGTGTTATTTGTTCAGAACTAAAAAGCCAAAGAAAAGTTAAAAATTTAAGAAAAACTACAACATTCTAGCAATTATCGATGAAAAGATAGTTCTGAGCAAGAATACATTGTTTAAACAATAATGTTTGTTAGCTTTCATTAATTATTATCTCAATAAGTGAAAAGTGAACAAAAAGTTAAAGAATTCAACAAATAAACGGAGACTATCTAGCATTAATGTAGGAGATGATCGTTCTGAAGAATAATAATTTGTTAAAAAAATTATTTGGGTTAAATTTAATTAATTATGACCTCACTCTGAGTACAAAGTGGAGAAAAAGTTGGAAATTTCAGAAAAAACTTGCAACTATCTAGCATTATATTAGGAGAAGATAGTTATAAATAATAATAATTTGTTTAAGCGATTAGGTTTGTTAAATTGTATAAATCTCGCTCTGAATGAAAAGTGGAAAAAATGTTGAAAATTTAAGAAAAAACTGCAACTTTGTAGCATTATTCAAAGACAATAGTATGAAAAATAATGGTAAATTGTTTGAACAATTAAATTTGTTAACTTGAATTAATTATTACCTTACTCTAATTGGAAACTTGAGAATAAGTTAAAAAATTCGGAGAAAACCGCGACTTTCTAATACTATTCTAAGAGAAAATTGTTAAAAACATTATTGAATTGTTTAAGCAATATAAACATCTAATTATCAGTAAACAGTAGTATTATATGCATTATAAGCAAATTTCATCAAATAAACCATTACAAAAAATAATAATTAGCGACAAAAACTTGCAAAGCCCAATTTTTCACTTAATGGGGGTATTATTTGAAAAATAAGTTTTAATTCGTATTCTATTACTAGTTTTTAAAAGAAATGTTAAGTTTTCACTTGATTCCCTCGATACTGACGATTTGGAATAAAATTTAAAAAAGCTTCTTTTTTTTTCCTATCGGAAATACATGTTAAAATTCATGGGGCTTGAAGAACCTCTAAATATAATTTAAAAAAAAAATGAATTTTTTGTGTGCATTTGAACCCAGGCAATATGCATGACAATTGAAAACAATTATAATGCATTTTTGGATCACCCTCGTAGACGATGAGTACTTTGAAAGTACTAAACAATTCTGTCCCAAAGTTTTAACATTTAAAATTGCAGAACCAATATGGTGGACATAAGTTGCATATTTTGGAAGATCGTCATGAAAATTAATGTATTGGGGTGCATTAGGTGTGCTTGTCTAATGAATTTTGAAAGGTTCAAAATTGTTATATATCATAGTATAAGAAGTGCGAGTCATCTTTATTATTATCGTTATTATTACATAAAAATGTAGAAATATTTTAAATAGCTACACGCAGAAAATTTATGGAAATTGCCACATGCATACGCTCATGCTAAACAGTATATATATGCTATGATTAATTTTATTGAATCTAAATACTCTTTTATTAATTAAAATTAGAAACATTCTTTTTTTGTGTGAGATTTATAGAACAATTTATGAAATTTGTTAGCATGGTATAATATCTTCTATTTAAATATGACATTGTAATAATATATGTGTTGTATAAAGACTTGAACTATTTCTTTCACTTCGTACATTTATATGTATAGAAAATCTTTTATTTTAATACAAATAAATAGTCATAACAACGTATACCATTCGTTAGGTTTATTTCATTGAGTTTACATTGCCATAATTCTACAGTATTATTATTATTATTAATTATATTCTGTTCCCTGTACAAAAAAATACTCCAGTAAAAAATGGTGATGTAATTTTACAAAAAAATACAGAGCAAAATTCTACTTATAATTATACAACCCTAAAATGTGTTGGCATTACATTAAAAAATTAAAATATTAAGGTCATCTCAGTCTAAATTGAAGGCGTATAAATATTTGAATTTCAGAATTTAGTTCTTAATTAGGACAGCTAAATTCAAAGTTCAACAATCCTAGTGTGTGAAAATTTGAAGCATTTGTATTCAATGTAAAATCCATTGTTTTTTAATATTGCCAGAAACAGTATAAACAATCTATAAATCATGACATTTGTAGATAATAAATTGAAAAAATTAATTGAAGTTAAATTTATCATTAAATATGGAGACTCAAATGACTTTCCAAATAAAATCAATGAAATCCTGCTGAATTATCAATATTTATACCTTATTTATAATGAAACTTAATCTGCTTAATACTAACTACCATACTAAAATATCAAAACTGAGGTCAAAGTTCATTTGATGAAAAATACCTAATCTCGATGATCGATCTAGATAATGTTGCGACTTATGTTAGTCCCGAGGTCGAAAAGTCATACATAAAAACAGTATATAGAAATATGTCTGTGTACAATTTTTCCACAGTGGTCATTATATATGAAACAATTAATCGAATCCAACTAAATCAAGTGTAAAAAACGTAATTGCTATTGGCTATACGTATAATTACAGGAATTGTGCAATGTGTCATGGTGAATCGAGTTAATGAAAATAAACGTGTAGAGATCGGATAATGTTTGTAGATATGGTCTGTCCAAACCATATAGTCATTGCAGTAGATAAAAGCGGCTTTGGTCTCAGTTTAGTTCATCAACACCTGCCGTATTTACTGATGTGAAAATTTATAGTAAAATATCATTTCCATTTTAAAAGAAGTTTATTCTATTCTAATTCTTATTTTTATTTATATTTTAAACATTATTGTTTCATGTTTCTATATTCATCGTAGTTAGTTTTATAATAAATAAAGGGCAGTGACATAGCCAGGAATTTTTCGTTGGGTATACCACTATCTTCCAGGGCATTAAAAAGAAGTAGTGGGTCTTAACAAAGTGGAAATTTTTTCCTATACTTCCTTCTTTCACGACGTAAGGGATAGCACTTTAACCTAATTTAATGGAATATAAATTATACATAAAAGTGAGTATTTTTTTTCGTAGTTTGTATAAAAAGGGACTTATAATTAATTATCCGATTAAGAATTCGATTTCTTGCAATCGAAACTTTCTAACTCTTTTTAATTCCACGGCTTCTTGCAGCCCTAACAATGGACACAAAGGGTAACTAAGTGACCATTTTTTCAGAAAAACTAAGATTTTGATACATTAATTTTTCTCTAGTCTTTGTAGTTTTTGTTATCTTGAGAGAGTGGCGAACTTGTTGGTTTGTCTCTGTCACTCGAGTCTGGTTTGGTGGATGATTCAGGTCGATCGTAGAGATAACTAGTGCCTCGAGATCCTCCTGGAGCGGCAGTGCTGTCATAAAAATAATCTCTCGGTCGATAGAAGCTGAAACAAGAGACGTTGAATTTTTGAGTGCTCGTTAAAATGTTATATCTACTTCCTTGCCACTGGTTATTGAAACTATATTGACTAACTAAGGGCTGTAAATTCAGGTCATGTCACCTCTTTACAATTCATGCCTTAATTAATGGATGAATTATTGCTTCCATTGAAAACATATATTTAAGGATGATTGTCAAATAGAAGGAAAACTTGAGCGACTAAACTGGCAATCACGCAATTACTACAATTAATAATAATAATAATCGACAGAATTTAAATTTGATGAGTAAATTGTAAGAAAAGAAGTTTTGAATTTTAAAATAATTCTGCAAAATTAAATAGTAATTATACATTATGATATTAAATCAATTTTTTAGATTGACTTAAATGTCATTTTAATCATAAAATTATAAAAAGCTTATAAATTTACCGCGTGGATAATTTTTGTCGCTAACAATCTAAATTTAATTTTATGTTCGGAATAAAACCATTTCGAATTTATATGATGCCTTAGTATGTAAAGTTTAGGAGTATTACAGTTTAGAAACACATATATGTTTAAAGTAAAATTATATTCAATCGATAATATATGAAATTGGTATAAATTTTAAGTCCTCCAAATTGTATAACAAAATTAAATAATTAATTAGAAAGTAATATTTTTAAATAAATACATATTACGTTGCACTTAGTTTCTTTAGTTTTCCTTTGTAGATAATAAGTTTTTCAATTTTTATGACTTAAAATACTTGGAATAAACGAGAAGCCCTAAACCTTTCTGACTTCTGATATTAGTTTTAGTAAAAATATTGTACCTAAATTAATCAAAATTACTATTAGAATTTTTTAATTTCAAGCAAGAGTGGAGTCCCTAACCATCTTAGTTTATCATATAATAAAGTAAAAATGACCTCAAATTGTATGATATGTGGGCGTCCGCATGAAAAGGGCCCTTATAGGCAGTTCTGGTTTTTCGCGTTTTTCTAAGTTGAGATCAAAATTATTATTTTTGGTTCTGATTTAAGGATGATACTGGCACCTATAGTGAACAAATTGGAACTATAATACTCGTATTCAGATAGTAACGGAAAGTAGGTATATTTTATGTGCGAAGAAAAAATATAACATGGTGTGCTTATGGCACTTGCCAAGTTTATCTGCGTTTTTCTCTAAAAATGGTTTTTCGAAGTTCTAACTTAGAAAATGCTCCAGTATCTCGTTTTTCAACTTGATGCGTTTATTTTAAGCCTAAAATGCTAGGAATTGATCCGGCTATATGCCTTTATATCGGCTATAAGGGCCCGTTTCATGCAGACACTCACACATATCAGAACATTGAAAATGGTTTCTTTACCTTTTTAAATCTTACACAATTGTATCGATTGAAAATAATTCTATTTTATACCTTAAAAAACTAATTAGGACCAGATTATATAGTCTTCAATTTAAATTAGCTCAATATAGTAGGCTTTTAATATTTCAAACTAAACTTTTAACTAAAAGCCTGAGTACATCTACTTTTTATGTTAATTTTGGTGAAAAGACAATAGTTTTGCAATAGGGCCAAATGAAAATAAATGTGGGAAGTTCGGTGGAAAAGCGTGCACATTCAAATGATAATATGATCAAAAATTAAATAAATTATAAACTCCTGGAAATGAAAAATCTACATAATACCTGTCTCATTATATTTACAATAAACGCGACTCCATCAGAGACATCTTACATCAAAATGAACATAATTCCTTCAAATATCCAGACGACTATGCATTTTTTCAAAGTTTAGAAAACAATAAATGAACAAATATTCATACTAATGATCAGTTGACAAACATGCTCATGAACGAGTATGTACGCTGTCGAACGGGAATAAATAAACAAAAACGATGAAATGAATCCTTCTTTAATATTAAAAAAATAAACACATTGCAATTATAAAAAGTCGTCTGATTAGAAGAGAGGAATTTTCCGAGAAGGTAATATAATGGTTTGTATAATTCTTTCCTAACAGTAACCGATTTTTTATCACACGTTTTTCAATTAAAAAAAGAAAATCAATCAACATTATAAGCTTAATTTGATAGAACCTTATAGTAAACGATATGCCTAATATTTCTCTGTCTATAATATGATTTAAAATAAAATATTTCATTTAAAAAAAGATAAGAAGGATATGTGTGGTAATGTAGGAAAAAACGAAAATAGAGGCTTAGACTTTAAACCTTTTACAATAACATTTACTTGAAGTAAAAAATAGGCACAATTTATACTTTTGTATTTTTAAAGGCCATAAACATAATACAATAAACTTTTTTTAAACCTTCCTTAAAAGAATGGAGAAAATATAATTTTATCGATGCAAAAATTGTGGTTGGGACAGAGTAAGGTAATGGAGTTTCGGGTGCTTGTGTATTAAATTAAGGCAAATCAAATGAAAATTGAAAAAACAATTGACCATAAAGATACCATAGATACCATAGATGATAAAAAATTTTATTAATAAAAAAAAACAAAAAACAGAAAGACTTTCCATTTAATTTTTAAACTACCGGGACTTCAAGTTTGCCGCCAATTTGACAATGTCCCTTAAGTTTTTTCTTGGAAGCTACATATCTAGTTCACAACTTTCAAATTTTCTGAATATCACATAATAAGATTAATAGTGAAGAGCATTATAGTATAAATATTATCCTATTTCTTCATTTTATAATCTGGGTCCTGAAGTGTAATATATATATTAATCTGATAATTATTGAATCGTATAAACTAAACTAAACAAATTAAAAAATATAAAAGGTCGAAGTAGAACCGGATGCTTTCAGGACCTTTTAAACCTTTTAATTATTCTTTTAATGGCCATTAGTTTCCCTAGATAGTCGTCTTTTCTTCTAAGCAGTAACTCGTAACCCCGAAGCCCGCTTTCGAGAGGATCGTTTAATTACTATCAGTAAATCGCAATCAACGACCGTCTTTTGCAACAAAGACCTAAGGACTCGAGGGTTCATTTAATTTGTGACTAAGAATAATCCATTTGATTATCAGAACTTATCGACCAGTAATTATTTATATTGAGAGAGAAACTTTTCCTTAAAGGTTTTTTAATATTGTAGAAAATTCATCAAATTACGCAGAAAATACTGTTTAGCAAAGTCAATAAAACTTCTGGTTGCTATAGAATGGACAAAATATTTTCTTTTCGTTTAAAAAAATATCCGGTTATTCCAAATCGATGTTTTGCTTTAATTTATTGATTTGAAAAATTTTCTGATATAAATAACGAATATGCAAGACGACTTGGGGGTTAGGGAGTGGTTCGGTTAGTCAGTGGCTGGAGGCGATGATGAGAAGGAGTGAAGGAAATATGAGAGGAAAAGTAAAAGGAAACAAGAAGAGGGAAAGCGCGGGATCAATGGAGGAGAAAGTAAAGAGAGGACCTAGTATGAAAGAGAGTGATAAAGAGTCAAATGGTTGACAGGTCTGAAGAGTTAAGGAGGAGCAGGAGGATGGGTGGTGGGGTGAGAGGAGATGTACTGGTAGAGTTTGATGAAGGCAGTGGAATAGCGGAAGGATGGAAAAGGGAGCTGCAAAAGGGTATATATAATAAAATTCATAGGGATATGGGATAATAGGGTTGAGCCAGATGAAATGGGAGAAGCGGTCACAAACAAGGGTATAGTGAGAATATTATATATAGGAGAGACAGACAGGGGACGAAGTGTTGAGAATATCAAGAGTTGCAAGAGTGTTGAGAGAGGTAGGATAAACATTTGTGGCTTATGCAGTTTAAAGGTTCAAAGATTGGGAAAGGCAAGAGAGGAGAGAGTTTATGGAAGAGAAGAATAGGGATGATGGGTTTGAGAAAGCGATTGTCGTTCAATAGTGGAGAAAGAGGCTGCAGGTAGCTGTCGACGGGTTGACGGCTGTGTGTTTAAGATGTGTGGAGGTGCGAGAAATGTTGCAAGAGAAGATTTATAAGGATGTAGTTGGGAAAAGGTTACTATGAGATTTTGACGAAGGTAGTAAAATAGTATGAGGAGCGAGAGTGGAGATAGGAGATGATTTTCATAGGCCATTTACATAAGGTGACTAGGAGAAGAGTACATTGGAGAGAGGGAAGAGGATACAGGAGTGAGGTGTATATTGGTAGGAGGAGAGATAAGCAGGGATACGAAATGATAGTAGTGTGGAGAGTGGGGATAAAAAAGGTAGAGGTTTGGGATGTTCGGGAGAGGGGGTGTTTAGGGATGTAGTGGGATTCAGAAGGAGGTCGCGGAATAGGACAAGCTGATGAAAATAAGGGCGAAGGGGGAGAAAAGAGAGCGAGAAGTATCTGGAAGTAGGTTAAGTTGAGGGAAAGAGACATGGATGAGAGGGGATAGGTTTGAAAGGAATTGATGACAGGAAAAAGAGAGAGGCAGAGAGGAGAGGTATATAGGAGAGGTTTAATGATGAGAGGGGAAGATGACAGATACTACACAAACTAATGTCCACTTTCCTTGTTGGAGACAATTTGAGGCCATAATTTTATAATTGAGTAAACACTAACCCATCACGTTCGCGATCTCGATCTCTGCTATTGTCCCTCCAGTTATCGCGATTTCCGGCATAATTCCAAGCACTGGCATAGCCTCTATCGTATCCTGGCCCCCATGCACCGGAAGAATAGTATCCTCTGGAGTCTGGAGCAGGATCTCTTCCGGCGTATCTATCGGATCGATCGTCATAAGGTCTTCTCCATCCAGACTTCTCATAAGGGTCGTAGCCATCGTATCTGTTCATGTAGTTGCGATTATAGCGCTCGTATCTGGGATAGTAAGGATCATCTGATGGTCTTCGAGGTGTATTGTAACGATCATATCTGTCATCAGGTGGAAATCGTCTGTCCATATTGTCGTAGCCATTTCCTCGCTCATAAGGACGCTCGTAGTAAGGACGTTCAACTGGACGATCGACAGGAACTGGACGCTCAATAGGACGCTCAATTGGACGTTCGTAAGGACGCTCTAAACCACGATCGTAATAACGATCGCGATCGTATGGCCACTCATATCTATGAAATTAAATCAAAGTTCAATTATTTAAGTGGTCTTTAATTATTTCAAGGATTGTATTCAAATATACAGTTCCAGATTGTATGTTATGTATGAAATTCAACCATTTAATTTTTGGACCGTTATAGCATTTGATTTTGTTTCGTTTTGAATATTCCATTTTTTAAATTTCCAGCCAAAACTTTTTTCATAATATAAATAATATTAACTTCACATAATATCGGTTATCACAGGTAAAATAAATTATTATGTTAAGGAACGCAAATATCATAATAATTCGAAATAGCATCACCTGTCATTGTTGTATAGTGGCCTCATTAAATCATTCCTCCCGTATGGGTCGTACCGATCATAATCATTACTGGGACCTCTTGCTCTCTCGTAATAATCATAACGATCCCTGTATCTCCGATCTTCAAGATCGTCATCGTAAGGATCATACCTTGACCTTGTCCTCCATCTAGAACTGTAAGATTTATAAAAATATTGTTTATAAACATTGGCAAATTGGTTTCAATTTCAATAAAAAAATCCATAAATATAGGTATGTTGTCTGGCCAAAATATGCGTCATCTACTGAAAAAGTGCAATATTATTAGATGCAATTTTAAACAATTTTTCTTTAAGTTATCAGTTGTAAGTAGCTACTAGTAGGCTGAATTTATCAATAATTCTTCAATTCATTTATTAAAGTACCAACAAGTTCGAAATTAATGAAAAATAAAGTCTTAAACGTTTATAGTATGAATATTTTGCTTAGTTCAATAGTATGATGGTCCAAAAACAAACTCATTTTTTTAAAAATTTCATGCTCCTATCCCCAAATTTTGTTGGTATTAAAAAAAATAAACACGTGAAGTTGAACTTATATTTAACAAAAAGAAAGTACGTTTTTGTAAATCTGGGGCATAATCGTCAATATTAGGCGTACCGCGTTGAAACTTAATATTTCTCTTCAAAATTAGCCATAGAATACGAATCCAAACTTATTTTTCGTATATAATTTCCACAAGCCCGTTTTATAGGGTGCCAAAAAAAACCCATTAGTGAAAAATGAGGTTTTTCTAGTTTTTGGCGCTGATTCTTATTTTTAGAGGTTCTTTTTAGTCAAAGTTGTTTCTAATACCTAAAATATTGGTACCAAATGGTATTAGGAAATTTTCCTAGAAAATAACTGGTCATGTATACTGATAGGGCTAGTATGACGAAATTTTCCGTAACGTTATCCCTGAATGAGCTGGAAAAGAGGTTAGTCTTATGGAACATTCTGTAATGGCAGACAGGTCGTAAAATATTACTTTCTATTGATAATCAGCTGTTTTAAGAATCTTATATAACAATTTATTATTCTTTATAGCAAATGTTCTCTTAGGTAATGCTTGACAGTTGCGGTTTTTTCTGAAATTTCAAACTTTTGGTCAACTTTTCTATTAGAGTGTGGTAATAATTGGTACAAGTTAACAAAATACATTTTTTGAACAATTCATCTTCGTTTGAAATTCACAACTTTTCTTCCGCTTTACAGTTATAAACAAATAATAAATTAACATCGAAGGGAATCATTTTCAAAATAGTATTCTATTTTTTTCTGGATAAAGTATTTTTATTCTTTTTCTAATGTTTAAAAAACATCAATCGAAAAAGGCTATGTGACAGTAGAGATAAAAACAAAAGAGGTGTGATTCAGTGAATAACATGTAAAATTTTGTTTTGAATTACAACGGGAAGTTTAATGCAGGGCCCAAAAGAAATTAAAAAGGTCTCAATAAAATGATCAATTGTTAAATGTCTAGTGTAAAATAATAGTAAATTAATTATTTTGTAAGTTTTTATTTTTGAGAAATATCCATACAAAAAGCGTTCAACAAAATTATTCTCTTTGATGTCTATTTATTATCTGTAAATAACTAAAAAGTCAAAGATAAGTTGAAAATTTCAGAAAAAACAGCAACTTTCTAGCATTATTTTAAGAGAAATTTCTATAAATAATAATAAATAGTTCAAAAATTGAAAAATCTGAATATTAGTAGAAAGTCATACTTCAGTTATGAAGAACAATTTGTACTAAAACAAACCGCAAGAAATCAGAATTAGCGCTAAAAACACACAAAACCATATTTTTGACTTATGCGGCTTTTTGGGACCCTATAAAACAGGCTCATGTAAATACGTATAATATTGACGATTCGGTCGAAAAATTACAATAAGGTTTTTTTTCTTATGGAAAATACGTATTAAACTTATAAGGTTGGCGTAACATCTGAATATAAATTTTGAAAAAAAAAAAATACGTGTTTAATTTTTTTGATTCGAACAAATTTCTGGAGTAAGAGCATGAAGATGTCACCAACAAAATTTTGAACCACTTTATTGAAAGTCATGTTATTGTAAAGAAGATTTTTTATAACACATTTATGATTCTAGCCCTTTTCGATGCCTGTAGAGCGGGGCTAAAGTTGAATTGAATTTTCAATTAAACAGATTAATTTTCAACCAAACAGTTACATTGTGAACCATAAAAATTGATTCTCTACCAAAAAAGACAAATTTTCAGCAAAATAAAATAAATTTTCAACAAGATAGTGAGATTTTCAATTAAACTAATTTTCTACCAAAAAAGGATGAACTTTTAACAAAATACATGAATTCGCTACGAAAAATGATAAATTTCCAACTAGAAATGAAATACTTAATTTTCATTACAAAAAGTTATTTTTTAACCAAAAGCGAAACGAATTTTCAACAAAATAGTTCAATCTTCAAGTAAAATGATGAAACTGCATCTAAAAAAATGAATTTTTAACAAAGTAGTTCAATTTTTGACAATATAGTTGATTTTTTGACCAAATTATTGAATTTTCTGCAAAAAAGTTTAACTTTCAACAAAAAAGTTCGTTTCCAACCGAAACAGATGCAATTTTTAACCAGATAGTTGCATTTTAACAAAAAATATGAATCTTCTACAAAAAGAAATTAATGTTCAAACCAAAAAGACGAATGTTTAAGAAAATAAGAAAATAGTTATCCAATAATTATTCTCCTATCATTTTTTCGCGATTCTAGGAACATTATTATAGAAAATTATTACAATAAAATCAATAAAGAAATAAATAATGTTGACATATTGAAAGATTTGATTCAAAAAATAAAAAACTACGAACGAATGATTTATTTATTATTTATAATAATATATATTTACATATTTAACGCAAAATTTCAAATCATTTCGCGGGATGACGTCAGTACGCGTGACGTTTGATAGATTGGACCAACTCGAAGAGATAAGTTATTATAAATTACCAATGGATACTATAATTAACAATAGATTACAATTATTACCGATAGTTTCCGGAAATTTGGAAAATTTTTGAATGCTCTAAATTTCCGTGCATTTACCAAATTTAAGAAATTTCGAAAATTATTGGTAATTTACAAGTTTACCATAAATTTCCTAAATTCATATTAAAATAAAAATAAAGTATCCTAAATTCCTTTATGTTATTAGAAACCGTGCTTGTGTTTCAATCGTCTCTGAAACCATGTATTTGTTATAAAAAATATCTTATGCACCAAGTAAGTAGGGTAAGATAGGGTGTAGTAGTATGCCGAGGCGAATCAGCCCTGCCTCAGACGGTTTAGAATTAAATGAACTAAAAGTCATTATACATGAAAAATTAATTTAATTTAATTTAATTTGAAAATAAATTTTTAAAATTGTGTGGGAGCTGTTAAAGGTCCTCCTGCAGTCTAACTAGAAATACATAGAGATAGAGGAAAAAGGGAGCGGGGGATAGAGGAGAATTACGGACGATGGTACTTGCATTGTTTTCGGTAATGATAATAATTTACAAATACAATATATTTTATGTTCGAGTGATTGAGTTTAAGCTATAACCGTGATCAAAACGTCAATTATATCAAGTTTTAACCTCTATCTGTGGCCAAAATGTTTTATACACTACCGTCGGAAATTTTGCGCACGACTCTTGTGACCAGTATTAAAAATCACTGCTGACTTCGAACCACAATATGTCGGTGAAAAAAAGAGATAGGGCATTTTTTGAAAAACAGTTGAAAAGATTATGAAATTTCACGTCTAGTGGTAGGCAACAAATATTTTTTTTGACCTTCTGAAATCAATACAGCACGAGAGAAGTTTAAAAACAAAATTCAAGATTTTCTCAAATTTTCTACCTCAACTTCAACTTTCAGCACGACATAGGGAAAGTTTTTCAAAAACCTAAAAATTATGCGACATCGAACCTAAAATATTATCTTTAATTTAAGCCAAGATAACTGAAAAAATCTTCATGAGTACCTGAGATATCATTAAAAATGTTCAATCGTATCTGAGCTCAATTACTCACAATTGACACAATTACTTACAATTGAGCTCAGATACGATTGAACATTTT
>JAABKJ010005883.1:9445-22526 GCA_011634705.1 Andricus grossulariae | reverse complement strand
AATTGACAAAGGAATAGAAAAATATTGACGTGAATAGTTGAAGGATAGGATAAGATAGAGAAGAGAAAATTGAGAAAGATTTACATCAATTGAGATTGACAAAGAAATGGATAAAAATAGACGTTCATAGGTATAGGATATGATAAGCTAGAGAAGAGGAGATTAAAAAAGAGGATGGTAACTTCGATAGAGAGATAGACAAATATTGCCGTAAATCGTTAAAGGATAATATAGAGAAGAGAAGATGGGAAAAATAGTATTTGTAGGGTATGATGCGATAGAGAAGAGGAGATTAAAAAAATATAGATGGGAATTGAGATTGACAAAGAAATAGAAAAATATTGACGTGGATGGTTAAAGGATAGGATGAGACAGAAAAGACATTATTGAGAAAGAAAGAATATTGTCGTAGATAGTTAAGGGGTCAGATGTGGAAAAGTAGATTAAAAAAATAGACTTTGATAGATGTAGGATATGATGCGATTAAGAAGAGCAGATTGAAAAAAGATAGAGTGCAATTGATAGAGATTGATTGATAGATTAAGATAGAGAAGAGTAGAGAAAATTGAAAAAGATAGACGTAGAATTAAATTGACAAAGATAAAGAAAAAAATAAACGTTAATGGGTATAGGATATGATGAGCTAGAGAAGAGGAGATTAAAAAAGATAGATGGGAATTGATATTGACAAAGAAATAGAGAATGATTGACGTAGATAGTTAAAGGATAGGATAAGATAGAGAAGGTAAAATTGCAAAAGATAGGAGTAAATTTATATTGACAAAGAAATAGAGAATGATTGCCGTAGATAGTTAAAGAATAGGATAAGATAGAGAAGGGAAAATTGAAAAAGATAGGAGTAAATTTATGTTGACAAAGAAAAAGAAAGAAAAAGACGATCTTAGGTATAGGATATGATGAGCTAGAGGAGAGGAGATTAAAAACGGAAGATGGTAATTCAGATAGAGAGATAGACAAATATTGCCGTAGATAGTTGAAGGATAAGATAGAGAAGAGAAGATTGAAAAAATAGACTTTGATAGATGTAGGATATGATGCAATAGAGAAGAGGAGATTAAAAAAAGATAGATGGAAATTGAGATTGATGAGAAAATAGAAAATTTTTGATGTGAATAGTTAAAGGATAGGATAAGATAGAGAGGAGAAAATTGAAAAATAGATAATTAACTTTAGATTGTCAAAAAATGAATACAAATAGACTTTTATAGGTATATAATATGATAAACTAGAGAAGAGGAGATTAAAATAGGAAGATCGAAAAAGGTAGAAGTAAATTTCGATTGACAAAGGAGAAGAAAAAAATAAACGTTGATAGGTATAGGATATGATAAGCTAAAGAAAAGGAGAATAAAAAAGGAAGATGGTAATTTAGATAGAAAGATAGACAAATATCGTCGTAGATGGTTAAAGTATAAGATACAGAAGAAAAGATTGAAAAAGATAGACTTTGATAGATGTAGAATATTATGAGGTAGCGAAGAGGAGATAAAAAAAGATAGATGGGAATTGAGTTTGACAAAGAAATATAAAATTATTGATTTGGATAGTTGAAGGTTAGGATAAGATAGAGGAGAGACAATTGAAAAAGATAGAAGTAAATTTAGATTGACAAAGAAACGGATAAAAACAGACGTTCATAAGTATAGGATATGATAAGGTAGTGAAAAGGAGATTAAAAAAAGATAGATGGCGATTGAGATTGGCAAAGAAATAGAAAAATATTGACATCGATAGTCAAAGGATAGAATAAGAGAAAGAAGAGGAAATTAGGAAAGATAGACGTACAGTTAGATTGACAAAGAAATGGATAAAAATAGACGTTTATAGGTATAGGATATGGTGAGCTAGAGAAGAGGAAATTAAAATAGGAAGATGATAATTTAGACAGAAAGATAGACAAATATTGTCGTAGATACTTGAAGGATAAGATAGAGAAGAGGAAAGAAAATTGAAAAAGATAGACGTAGATTTAAATTGACAAAAAAAAACAGACGTTGATAGATTTATGATAGGACGAGGTAAAGAAGAGAAGATTGAAAAAGATAGACGGGAATTAAGATTACTGAAGAGATTGGAAAATATTGACGTCGATAGTTATGGATAGGATAAGATAGAAAAAATAGGATTAAAAAACATCGACGGGAATTCAGACTGACAAAGAGATAGAAAAAGGTAGACGTTGATAGATATAGGATATGATAAGCTAGAAAAGAAGATATTAGAATGAGAGGATGGTAATTTAGACAGAGAGGTATACAAATATTGTCATATATAAATAAGGGATCAGATACAGAAGAGTATTTTGAAAAAATAGACTTTGATACATGTAGGATATGATGCGATAAAGAAGAGGAGTTTGAAAAAAGATGGATGGGAATTGAGATTGACAAAGAAACAAAAAGATATTGACGTGAATATTTATCTATTTATAAATAGATAGGATAAGATATAGGAGAGAAGATTGAGAAAGATAGACGTAAATTTAGATTGACAAAGGAAAAGAAAAGAATAGAAGTTCATAGGTATAGGACATGATAAGTTAGAGAAGAGGAGATTGGAGAAAGATAGATGGGATGAGATAGGGAAGAGAAGATCAAAAAAGATAGACGTTGATAGATGTATTATAGGATGAGATAAAGAAGAGGAGATTGAAAAATGTGGACGGGAATTCAGATTATTAGATTGACAGATATTTACGTGGATAGTTAATGGATGGTATAAGATAGAGAAGAGAGGATTAAAAAAGATCGACGGGAATTTAGATTGGCAATGAAATATAAAAAATGGACGTACATAGGTATGAGATATGATAAGCTAGAGAAGAGGAAATTAAAAAAGGACGGTGATAATTTATATAGAGAAAGAGACAAATATTGTCGTAGATAGTTAAAGGATAAGATAGTGAAGAGAAGAATCAACAAAATGTACGTTAATTTATATTGACAAAGAGATAACAACAAATAGACCTTGATAGATGTATGATAGGATGAGATAAAGAAGAATGTATTGAAAAACATAGACGATGATTTAGATTAATAAGGAGATTAAAAAGTATTTTTTGGATAGTTAATGGATATGATAGGATAGAGAAGAGAGGATTGAAAAAGATAGACAGGAATTTAGATTGTCAAAGATATAGACAAAGATAAACATTGATAGATGCATGATAGGATGAGATAAAGAAGCGATTAAAAAAGATAGACGGGAAAAAGATAAGACCTCTATCTTTTTGCTTCCAGCAGGGATAAATTAATTCACTAATTAGGGATAAACTAAACAGGGATCACCTAATTAGCACTGCCAATTAGCACACTGCTTCTTTAAAATAATGTTACGATTTGTACTGTAATTTGAATGATTAGATTTTAAATTAGAAACTCAGTAGTACAAAAGTTCTGTTGAGATAGATTTGCAGACAGTGAGTTGTACAAACTCGGATAAATAAACAAATGGATGAACCAATGAGATCATTATTGTAATGAGCAGGAGCGTCGATGGTCCACTGTTTGTTATCTCGCGTCACTTGTGGCGTCGTTAGCATTGCGGCTTGCCAACTTCTGTATAGTATGTACAACCTACACACATATTTCCAAAGGTCGAATCCAGAGTACCAACAAATTACAAGTTTAATCAAAATCAATAAAAGGACGGAGAAAGGAAAAATTGAGAGGTTGGTTTTTGGTTGACTTTTCATGATTCGTTCCAATCTGCAGGGTTTGCTTATGAATATTTTCAGAATTCTTTTAATTGAGTCTTAATCATTTTATCTCAATTTCTTGAAAGAAATCTATTTTTTACTTAAAATTTTTGAAATAAGAATGCATTATATATGAGCAACTTTAGAAATGCAGTAAATTTTTTATTGTTTCTTTTCTTAATTGGGAAATGTAATAATCTAAATAGATTCGTTCATAATCAACCATAAACATTAGATCTGGACACTATGATCTATTTTCCCTAATATTTATAATATACATATTTTCAGGATTTAACAACAAAATTTTGATACTTTTATGCATGATATATGTTAAAATATTGTTCTAAAAAATGTCTTTCTGGTACTTATTAAAAAATAAGATTGCTAATGGGATGCACATATTGTTTAAAATGTCATCTTGGTCCTTATCTAGAAATAAGGTTACCATATGAGATGTACATAATTTTTTAATTAAAAAAATCACCCAGATGCTTATCAAAAAATTGTATTCCCTCGTTGCCTATAACCAAAGGTAGTCTGAGGAAGATGCTGATTTTTGAACGATTTCCTACAATTTGGGTACAATGTTGGTTCCCTGGTAGTATAAAAAGGACGGAGAAAGGAAAGAGTGAGAGGTTGGTTTTTGGATGACTTTTTCTCTTTTTCTCCCTCTTTTTTCATTTGGTTATTTTTGTCTCTGATGAGCCGAAAAGTGAGATAGTTTCGATTTCTGTTTTTTTAATTGTGAATATTTTTCCTGCTAATTTTTCATAAAATTATTCATGATACAATAGATTTCTGTTCGATATTAATTTTATAATTTTATCATTGCCAGTTATTCTAATGATTCAAATTGGTCAATATTTAATAAAAGGTGTTATTATTTTGTTAGCAGTGAAAAAGAAACTTTGTTTAGTATTGGTTCTAAAGTAAAATTTTTAATTATCAAAACTGTGTCTTACCTAGTAAAAACATATTTCATTCGTAATCCTTCTTAGGATTCTGAATTAAGAAATGCGTGTAGGGTCAATAATTATTGACAAAAAAAATGTTCATTATATTTCTTACAAGTCCAAATAAGGACGAAAGTACAAAAATAGTGTATCTCATTTTTTAAAAATTGGCTATTACTCATTGGACACTTGATTTTTTTTCAATTTGAACAAATCCAAATTCATGTCGCACAAAAGTTCAAAAATGGTTCTTACGCAAAAATATCTTTTTGGGACAATATTTTTAGAAAACTTCAAAATCCGTCCTGTTACAAGAGGAATTTCTTAAACAGAAAGTACTAGAAGAGTCCCGCTTTATTCTTTTCGAAATTTGTACAATTCCGAAGGTCGTGAAAAAATTTCATTCCGCAAAAATTACTATAGAAATGTCTAAAATCCGCCCTGGTAAAATAGTAATTCTTAGAATAAAAGTTTTAGATGTGCCCCGCTTCACTTTTCTCGAAATTGGTACAATTCCAAAGTCATCCCACAAAACGAAGATTATAAGGCGAAAGTACTAGAAAAGTTCAAAATCCATCCTGCAGCATAAGGAATTTTCGGGATATAAGTACTAGAAAAGTTCAAAATCTATCCAGTTACAATAGAAATTAATGAGACAAAAATACTAGAAGTGTCCCACTTTATTCTTTTCGAAATTTGTACAATTCCGAAGGTCGTGGAAAAATGTTATTCCGGCAAAAATACTATGGACATTTTTGAAATTCGCCCTGGTAAAACAGTAATTTTCCGGACAAGAGTACCAGATGTGCCCCACTTCATTTTTCTCGACATCGGTACAATTTAAATTCATCCCGTGAAAAGAAAATTATAAGGTAAAAGGACTAGAAAAGCTTAAAATCCATCCTGCTGCATCAGGAATTTTTTGAATGAAATTACTAGGAAAGTTGAAATCTATCCTGTTATATAAGGAATTATTGAAACAAAAGTACTAGAAGAGTCCCACTTTATTCATCGAGAAAATTTGACAATTCTGAATGTCGTCAAAAATTTAATTCCGCAAAAATTACTATAGAAATGTCTAAAATCCGCTACGATAAAACAGTAATTTTCAGAACGAGAGTACTAGAAGTGCCCCACTTCATTTCCCTCAAAATTGATAAATTTGGATATTCAGCCAGTGGAAAAAAGAAAATAAGGCAAAAGCACTAGGAAAATTTAAAATCCATCCTGCAACATCAGGAATTTTTGTGATAAAAGTACTAGAACAGGTGAAATCTATCCTGTTACAATAAAAAATAATTATTGGGACAAAAGTACTAGAAGAGTCCCACTTTATTCTTCGAAAAATTTGTACAATGCCGAAGTCCATGAAAAAATGTTATTCCGACAAAATTACTATAGAAACGTGTCCAATCTGCCTTGGTAAAACAGCAATTTTTGGGACAAGAGTACTAGAAGTGCCCCACTTCATTTTCCTCGAAATTCAAACAAATCTAAATTCATTCCGTGGAAAAAAGACAATAAGGCCAAAGCACTGGGAGAGTTTCAAATCCATCTTGAAAAATCAGAAATTTTTGGCATAAAAGTACTAGAAAAGTTCAGATCTATCCTGTTACAATGAAAAAATAATTATTGGGGCAAACGTACTAGAAGAGTCCCACTTTATCCATCGAAAAATTTGTACAATTTGAAAGTTCGTGACAACATGTCATTTTAACAAAATTACTATCAAATGTATACAATCCGCCCTGGTAAAACAGTAATTTTCAGGACAAAAGTACTAGATGTGCCCCACTTCATTTTGCTCGAAATTGGTACAATTCTACATTTATCTCGTGAAAAAAAATAAGGCAAAAGCACTAGGAGAGTTTGAAATCCATCCTGCAACATCAGGAATTTTTGGGATGAAAGTACTAAAAATGTTCAAAATCTATCCTGTTACAATAGGAATTATCGGGACAGAAGTACTGGAAAAGTCCCACTTAATTCTTCGAGAAATTTGTACAATTCCGAAGGTCGTGGAAAAATGTTATTTCGACAAAAGTACTATCAAATGTATACAGTCCGCCCTGGTAAAACAGTAATTTTCAGGCCAAGAGTTCTAGATGTGCCCCACTTCATTTTCCTCGAAATTGGTACAATTCTACATTCATCCCGTGGAAAAAAGATAAGAAGGGAAAAGCACTAGGAAAGTTTAAAATCCATCCTGCTGCATCAGGAATTTTTTGAATAAAAGTAATAGAAAAGTTCGAATCTATCCTGTAAAAATAGGAATTTTCGGGACAAAAGTACTAGAAGAGTCCACTTTATTTTTCTCGAAATTGTTATAATGAAAATTAATCTTGTAGATAAAAAAGATTATAAGGCTACTAGAGAAGTTCAAAATCCATCCTGCTATATCGGGAATTTTTGGGATAAAAGTACTAGAAAAGTTCAACTTTATGCTGTAACAATAGGAATTATTGAGACAAAAGTACTAGAAGAGTCCCAGTTTATTCTTCGAGAAATTTGTGCAATTCCGAAATTCGTGGAAAAATGTTATTTTGATAAAAGCACTATAGAAAAGTCTAAAATCCGCTCGGGTAAAACAGTAATTTTTAGGACGCAAGTATTAGAAGTGCCCCACTTCATTTTCCTTAAAATTAGTAAAATTCTACATTCATCCCGCGGAAAAAAGATGACAAGGTAAGAGCACTAGGAAAATTTAAAATCCATCGTTTCATTTAAGGAATTTTTGGGATAAGAGTACTAGAAATGTTCACATTTATCCTGTAACAATAGGAATTATTGAGACAAAAGTACTAGAAGGGTCCCACTTAATTTCGAAATTTGTACAATTCCGAAGGTCGTGAAGAAATTTTATTTTGACGAAAGTACTATCAAATATATATAATCCACCCTGGTAAAACAGTAATTTTCAGGACAAGGGCACTAGATGTGCCCCACTTCATTTTTCTCGAAGTTGATACAATTCTACATTCATCTCGTGGGAAAAAAATAAGGCAAAAGCACTAGGAGAGTTTAAAATCTATTCTGCAACATGATGAATTTTTGGGATAAAACTACTAGAAAAGTTTAAATATTTCCTGTTACAATAGGAATTATTGGGACAAAAGTACAGGAAGAGTCCCACTTTATTCTTCGAGAAATTTTTACAATTCCGAAGGTCGTGAAGAAATGTTTTTCCGACAACAGTTCTATAGAAAAGTCTGAAATCCTCCCTGGTAAAACAGTCATGTTTAGGATAAAAGTACTAGAAGTGCCCCACTTCATTTTCCTCGAAATTCGTACAATTCCAAATTCATCCCGTGAAAAAAAAAAAGATAATAATGCAAAAGCTTTAAGAAAGTTTGAAATACATACTGCAACATCAGGAATTTTTGGGATAATAGAACTAGAGATGTTCAAAATCTATCCTGTTACAATAGGAATTATTGGGACAAAAGTACTAGAAGAGTCCCACTTCATACTTCTCGAATGTTGTATAGTTCCAAAGGCCGTGAAAAAATTTTATTCCGACAAAAGTACTATAGAAATGTCTCAAGTCTGCCCTGGTAAAACAGTCATTTTTATTACAAGAGTACAAGAAGTGCCCCACTTCATTTTTCTCAAATTTGATAAAATTCGACATTCATCCCGTGGGAAAAAGATGACTATGCAAATACACTATGAAAATTTGAAATTCATCGTTTTAAATAAGGAATTTTTGGGATAAAAGTACTAGAAAAGTTCAAATTTATGCTGTAACAATAGGAATTATTGAGACAAAAGTACTAGAAGAGTCCCAGTTTATTCTTCGAGAAATTTGTACAATTTCGAAGGTCGTGGAAAAATATTATTTCGACAAAAGTACTATAGAAATGTTTCAAGTCTGTCCTGGTAAAACAGTCATTTTTAGGACAAGAGTACTAGAAGTGCCCCACTTCATTTTTCTCAAAATTGATAAAACTCGACATTCATCCCGTGGGAAAAAGATGACTATGCAAATACACTATGAAAATTTGAAATCCATCGTTTTAAATAAGGAATTTTTGGGATAAAAGTACTAGAAAAGTTCAAATTTATGCTGTAACAATATGAAATATTGAGACAAAAGTACTAGAAGAGTCCCAGTTTATTCTTCGAGAAATTTGTACAATTTCGAAGGTCTTGGAAAAATATTATTTCGACAATAGTACTATAGAAATATCTCAAGTCTGCCCTGGTAAAACAGTAATTTTCAGGACAAGAGTATTAGATGTGCCCCACTTCATTTTTCTCGAAATTGGTACAATTTCAAATTCATACCGTGAAACAAAAATTATAAGGCAAAAGCACAAGGAGGGTTCAAAATCCATCCTGCAACATCAGGAATTTTGGGATAAAAGTACTAAGAAAGTTAAAATCTATCCTGTAACATTAGGAATTATTGGGAGAAAAGTACTAGAAGAGTCCACTTCATTTTTCTCGAAATTGGTACAATTCAAAATTCATCTTATGGAAAAAAGATGATGAGGCAAAAGTACTAAAAAATTTCGAAATCCATCCTGCTACATTAGGAATTTTTGGGATAAAGTACAAGAAAAGTTAAATATCCGGTCTGTTACAACAGAAATTTTAGAAACAACTATACTAGAAGTGTCCCACTTCATTTTTCACGGAATTTGTACATTTTCAATTCCAGGTCGTGCAAAAATGTTTTTGAGTTAAAAGTGCTAGAAAAGTTCAGAACCAATGCTGTTACAAAAGTGATTTTTTGAACAGAAGTACAAGTGGACTCTAGGTTTACTTTTCTAGAAATTTCGAAATTTTCAAATTCATTGTGTGGAAAAATTATATTGGGACACAAGTACTAGAAAAGGTCGAAATCCGTCCTGTTACAACAAGAATTATGGTTAAAAGTACTAGAAATACCCCACTTCATTTTTACTATTAATTTCCACAATTCCAAATTCATGCCATCAGAAAATGTTGTTGGGACAAAAGTACTAGAGAATTTGAAACTCTGTCCTGTTACAATAGGAATTTGTGGAAAAATAGTACTAGAAGTGTCCCACATAATTTTTTCAAAATTTGCACAATTTCGAATATAATCCCTGAAAAAATGTTGTTGGGCCATGAGTACTCGAAAAGGTAAAATTCCGTTTTTTGTTCGTTGAAATATCAACTATTACATTTTTTACAAAACAGAATAATTTTGTTTTTAATACAAGTTTTCAATAATAAAATAAAATATTTTTATTTAGTATCCCCATATTCCAAATTAATTTTTTCAAATTGAAAATTAGATTTTTAATTGTTATCCAAAGAAAATTTTCAAACACCATGAAATTTTAACCTTCATATTCTTGAATGATTTACTCGAAACTGGTTGACTTTTTCTGATCAAATTTTTTTTGGCCTCAATTCAGAAACACTTCAGGTCAGGAGAGGACTTTTGCTTTTTCTTTAAATGGTGATTTCGATTTTACAGAATATTTTTTTTTGCTCTCCTGAAAAATTGTACTACAACCCTTCAATTACAGAGCTAAAACGTTTATTGCTTTGCTTTTACTAAAACTTGAGATCATTCTTCTAATTTCCAGAAACAACGGAAAATTCTCAAGCATTTTTTGCAGACTTTTGTAGCCCTAACAAAATCGCACGCAATATGGAGCATGAAGTTGAACTAACTTGATAAGAAAAGTTTTCGCAGGCTGAAGCCTATAGGAAAAATCAATTCTTCAAAGAACACAGGAGAAGATGAGGGTACTTCCGATTCGAAGCAAAGTACCCATTTTCACAAAAAGGATCGACATATTGCATTAAGTTTCCCCTGAAAGATTCGTCGTGACCCTAAAGCCAAGAATCAATCGTAAAAGGACTGCTAACTGATTTTGGTCCTACTATTCTCTTTCTCAGCACCACACACTGTGGAGAAACAATAAAATTTTTGTAATCCGGGAAATCTTGGTTATCCAAACTGATAATTTGACGTAAATGAGTCTTTTAAAGCATCTAGTATTCCATCTGTATCATATAGCATTTCACCGTTGCTATTTCTCATGCTGACGAACTCTGTACTTTTACCTCCCTTTATATTAATCAACGCCTATTCATAAAACAGTTTCTTCCTTCCTTCAAAATCGCTTTGCATTTTCTTCTTTACTTCTGTTTTAATTTTATCTTTAGTCTCCTTCCCTGGTACTTATACTTTCCTCTTTTTTGTCTGTGATCATTTTCAGGTCTATTTCGATAGATAATCGCTTTTTTCCAGTCATCTGGAACTCCTCCCATCTTGATACATAAATTTATCAATTCGCACAACCTGTTAGGTATGTAGTCGCCAACGTATTTGAGCATTTCAGCATTAATACTGTCTCCACTATCAGCCTTGCCATTTTTTAAATTCCTAATTATATCCCTAACCTCAAAGGCATTCTCTCAACAGACTGTCCTAATTAAAAGAGTCTCTCAAGGCATCTAGTATTCCATCTATATTATATAGCATTTCACCCTTGCTATTTCTCATGCTGACTAACTCTGTACTTTTACCTCCCTTCATACTGCTAAACGCCCATTTATGAAACAGTTTCTTGCTTCCTTTAAAATCGCTTTAATTTTTCTTGTCTACTTCTGTTTTAATTTTATCTTTACTTACATTTACCAGTAGTTTTACTTTCCTCTTTTTGTGTCCGTAATCATTTTCAGGTCTATTTCGATAGATGAGCGATTTTTTCAGTCATCTGGAACTTCTCCCATCTCGATACATAAATTTATTAATTCTCACAACGTGTGAGGTATGTAGTCGCCACCGTACTAAAGCATTTCAGCGTAAATACTGTCTACACTAGCAGCCTTACCATTTGTAAATTTTTAATAATATCCCCAACCGCAGAAGCATTCTCTCAACATACTCTCATAATTGAGTTTTCTAACGTACTGTATACTATATGGCAGTTCTGGTGTCCTAAAGATACACCTCCTGATAATTCCGTGAAAGTGTCTCTCAAAGCGTCTAGTATTCTATCTGTTTCATATAGCAATTCACCCTTGCTATTTCTCATGCTGACGAACTCTGTACTTTTACCTCCCTTCATATTGCTGAACGCTCATTTATAAAACAATTTCTTGCTTCCTTCAAAATCGCTTTGCATTTTCTTCTTTACTTCTGTTTTAATTTTATCTTTAGTCTCCTTCACTGGTACTTTTACATTCCTCTTTTTTGTCTGTGATCATTTTCAGGTCTATTTCGATAGATAATCGCTTTTTTCCAGTCATCTGGAACTTCTCCCATCTTGATACATAAATTTATCAATTCGCACAACCTGTTAGGTATGTAGTCGCCAACGTATTTGAGCATTTCAGCATTAATACTGTCTACACCAGCAGCCTTGCCATTTTGTAAATTCTCAATTATATTCCTAACCTCAGAGGCATTCTCTCAACACTCTCTAAATTGGGTTTTCTAACGGATCGTGTTCTATATCGCAGTTGTGTTGTCCTGCAGATTCATCTCATAATAAATCCTTGAGAGTGTCTCTCGAAGCGTCTAGTATTCCATCTGCTTCATATAGCATTTCACCCCTGCTATTTCTCATGCTGCCTAACTCTGTACTTTTACCTCCCTTCATACTGCTCAACGCCCATTTATAAAACAGTTTCTTGCTTCCTTCAAAATCGCTTTGCATTTTCTTATCTACTTCTGTTCTAATTTTATCTTTACTTACATTGACTAGTGGTTTTACTGTCCTCTTTTTGTGTCTGTAATGATTTTCAGGTCTATTTCGATAGATAATCGCTTTTTTCAGTCATCTGGAACTTCTCCCATCTCGATACATAAATTTATCAATTCGCAAAACCTGTGAAGTACGTAGTCACCACCGTATTTAAGCATTTCAGCGTTAATACTGTCTACACTATCAGCCTTACCATTTTTCAATTTCTTAATTAATATCCCTAACCTCAGAGGCATTCTTTCAACAGATTCTCCCAATTAGGTTTTCTAACGTGCTGTGTTCTATATCACAGTTGTGGCGTCCTACAGATTCAAATCCTAATAATTCCGTGAAAGAGTCTCTCAAAGCGTCTAGTATTCTATCTGTTTCATATAGCAATTCACCCTCGCTATTTCTCATGCTGACGAACTCTGTACTTTTACCTCCCTTCATATTGCTTAACGCCTATTCATAAAACAGTTTATTGCTTCCTACGAAATCGCTTTGCATTTTCTTCTCTACTTCTGTTTTAATTTTATCTTCAGTCTGCCTCACTGGTACTTTTACTTTCCTCTTTTTTGTCTGTGATCATTTTCAGGTCTATTTCGATAGATAATCGCTTTTTTCAGTCATCTGGAACTTCTCCCATCTTGATACATAAATTTATCAATTCGCACAACCTGTTAGGTATGTAGTCGCCAACGTATTTGAGCATTTCAGCATTAATACTGTCT
>JAABKJ010005882.1:0-22527 GCA_011634705.1 Andricus grossulariae | reverse complement strand
CCTCAGGTATCTAGAGAGAAAAATGTCATACACTCTAAAAATTGGCCCTTTTCGAATCCACACATAGTGATATTTGAGCCCCAATTACACCACGAAAACCTCATTCTTACAGTTGTGGTCATTGAGACTTTTGATCATCATCACATGAACTACATTTTCCCTCAATTACATTTGTTCTGTAGAATATTTTTTCATGAAACCAATAATTTCAGAGTGACAATAGTTTTTGCGATGAAAATAAAAACTCCCTTGTCGTTTTTCTACTTTACGAAGAAAGGTGTTGAAAAACGCTAAATACTTTGTATTTAATAATTTTTGCTACAATAAATAGTTTTCGAGAAAAGAACCAAATTTGATTTCAAAAAATTTTTGACTTTCGGTTTTCTTTGTTGTATTTTTTCATGACGAATGCTTAGAATTTCAGATAATGATAAACAAGACTTTTTTATTTTATCAAAATCGATAGAATGCGTATATGTTAATAAATTTCACCCTTGAAGCAGAACAGTTTTTCACAAGTTACTATTATAAATAAATAATATAAATGATATGAAAAATTAATCGATTCATAACTTATATAGTCATGCAAATACCTGAAAATATAATTTTCAAGGACAAAACTGATAAAAATCATGTTTTTAAAAAGAAAAACAATACGTTAGCATTTTTGTCATGAAAATACGAAAATTGCTCATAATTAGAATAAAAAATTATTGATTTTATTACTTGATTGAAAAGAGTTTGAAATAAAATGTGAAGAAAGGCTTATGGTAAGAAATTATTTCTTAGAGGCGGGGTTTCCTTCCCGCCTTCACGAGACTTTGGTAAGGGGTGGGGGTTTGACCAACATTGTTTCTGTGACCAGTTACAGGGGTGCCTTCTCGCCCCCACAAGATTTCGGAAAGGTGTAGGCATTTACCCAAACTTATTTTTGTGACCAGTGACAGAGGGGCCTTCTCGCCCTTCACAAGATTTTGCAGAGGGGTAGGGGTTTGACCAACATTATTTCTGTGACCAGTCACAGAGGTTTCCTTCCCGCCTCCACGAGACGTTGGAAAGGGGTAAGGCATTTACCAAAATTATTTCTGTGACCAGTCACAGGTGTTCCTTTCCGCCCCTTCCCCACTATACGTTGGAAAGGGGTAGCGATTTGACCAACATTATTTCTGTGACCAGTCACAGGGGTGAATTCCCCACACGAGACGTTGGAAAGGGGTAGAAGTGTGAACAACATTATTTCTGTGACCAGTTACAGGGGTACCTTCCCGTCCCCCATGAGGCAATGGAAAAGGGGTAGAGGTTTTACAAACATATTTTGTGTGACCAGACACAGGGGTGCCTTCCCGACTTTCACAAGATTTTGGACAAGGGTGGGGATTTGACCAACATTATTTCTGTGACTAGTCACAGAGGTGCCTTCCCCCCACAAAACTTTGGAAAGGGGTAGAAGTTTAAACAACATTATTTCTGTGACCAGTCACAGGGGTGCCTTCCCGTCTCCCATGAGGCGCTGGAAAAAGGGTAGGGGTTTGACCAACATTATTTTTGTGGCCAGTCACAGAGGTACCTTCCCGCCCTACGGGATTTAGGAAAGGGGTTGGGTTTGACCAATATTATTTCTGTAACCAGTCACAGAGGTTTTCTTTATGCTCCCACGATACTTTGGAAAGGGGTGGGGATTTGACCAACATTATTTCTGTGACCAGACACAAGGGTGCCTTCCCGCCCACACGAGGCGTTGGAAAAGGTTAGGGGTTTGACCAACATTATTTTTGTGAGCAGTCACAGAAGTTTCCTTCCCACCTCCACGCGACGATGGAAAGGGGTAGGGAATTTACCAAAATTATTTCTGTGACCAGACACAGGGGTGCCTTCCCGCCCACACGAGACGTTAGAGAAGGGTACGGGGTTTGACCAACATTATTTTTGTGACCAGTCACAGAGGTGTCTTCCCGCCCCCAAGAGATTTTGGAAAGGGGTAGGGATTTGACCAACATTATTTTTGGGACCAGTTACAGGGGTGCCTTCCTGCCCCCACAAGTCTTTGGAAAGATGTAGGCATTTACCCAACATTATTTTTTTGAATAGTCACAGAGGTGCCTTTCCGCCTCCATGGGTTGTTAATGATAATTATTGAGTCGGAAATTGAGGATAAAGTGTGATATATTCAATTCATGAAACGTTCCATCCAAAGCGTCAAGAGCCAAAAACTAACAAAACAACTCTCAAATTACATGGCATTACTCTAAAATGCGTGATAGTCCCCTCCATATGCTTTAAATATGCTTTTTAGCACAGTACCGTCAGTGATTACACTTCGCGAAAAAGCGTAATTTTTTCAAGTATTAACATTGTTATTATATTTGCAGGTATTTTCATGTCCATATTCATAATCAGTGAATGAAAAATACATCACGACACGCTTTTCAGCCAGGCCGAGTGACAAGCGGCAAGTCACGTTTCCGCATGTCACATTGCGCCATGTCTCATCTGGCTTATCACTTGTGAATAGTTACAGAAATAATGTAGATCAAATCCCTACCCCTTTTCATGTTTCAACGTCCCGTGGAGGGTGTAATGACACCGCTGTGATTGGACACAAAAATAATTATTCACGCCACTAATTTTTCATAATTTTTCGTGGACTTCAAATTTTTCCGAATGTGACATGCCGTTGCCGCAGGTAATTAATGAATTACACTCATCTTCCAATTCTGTGCCGGCTTCGGGTCTTGTTAGCACAGGATCGAACGCGTTTTTTCATATCAAAACTCAGACGCAATAGCGCCCAGAGAGGCGCGATGTAAACAACTTCTTATTGAGTATTGTAGCATAACTTTACGGTCACGGTAGTATAGGTCGAAGTTTCAGGAAGATTAGCATGGTTGATACATCTTGACATGTGAATGTATACGACTTTTCGGAAAAAATATTCTAAACGTGAAATTAAGTTATACATGTACGAATAGTAATATTTTTCAGTGTAGAATGCATTTATTAAATTATGTTTCATACTTCTTTCGGTTGACTACCTTTCAGTTTCACGAAATAAAATAAAATATAAAAAATTTGAGGTTAGAGTACCAGATTATGAGTACTATGCTAACCTTCCTGACATTTCCAATTATTCTATCACGACCGTGATTTCATGATAAAATACTCAATACATCACTGACTATCCGAGCGCCAAGGCTTTCGAAGGACGCTCGGGGGGGGGGGGGGTAAGCCTGCAGAAGATGGGGGCCCAGAATCGGGAAATGAGTGTGATAACTTTGGTGCTTCTCTGACAGTGGATGTTTCTTCAATACAATAGAGATGCAACAACGTTATTAATTCATCATAATCTTCAGAAAAACTGATCTTTAAGTCTGTTATAGAAGTGCATTATGAATAATCAAAACCTTTCTTCATAAATTAGAAAAGCAACCAGTAATTTTTCTTTTTGATCGTAAAAACTAGTCACTCTGAAACTACTGACGACATGAAAAAATATTCTACAGAACAAATGTGTAATTTATTGTGTTTTTTGACCATAATCATGAAAAATCAGCGTGATTTTTATTTCGAGGGCGATTTTTTCGAAAAATACTTCCCAAAAAATGTCGTGCAAAAAAAGTTGTATTTTTACAAAATACGCCATTTTTCTGTAGAATATTTCTATAAGAAAGCATTTTATTTACTTATTCATATCCGAATGAAGAAAGACCAACAGTTCAGTGAGAAACAGTAACAGGGCTACAATATGTGCATATATTAGAGCGTGACATGCGAGCACGGAAATAGTTAAGAATTTAAACTGGGGTTTGCGGCTACAATATGTACATACAGTAGAGCATATAATGTGAGCACGCGAATACTTAAGAATTTAAACTGGGAGTTTGTGTGTTCGGTTTAGTTGTGTACAACACGCGTAAAGTCGGAGAAGAGAAGTCGCTGAGAAGTGATGACATAGATTCGTTTGAATTGCTAAACATGGGGAATAGTTGAGAACGCCGCAGAATCGATGAATGCGTGCGCCCATTCGCGCTGCGAGCTTCATTTGTTTCTTGATCTTAATTTTCTTTAGACGATGTGCCATCTCACTTGGCGATATTCGTTTGTTTTGAGTTAGCAATAGTCGTTTATGCGTTACTCCGCTCTACGATTTTCATTTGTTCTTGTTCGCTGTTTACGTTCACTTGCCATCTCATTGTGTATCATGAAAACCATCATTAGAGATCTAAATTAGTTTAATGCAAGTTCTTGAGAACGAATGATGTCTTTGTCCTTCATCAAGGGTTCCGCGACGTAGTTTAAGACTTGGAAGAAAAAAATTTCAAAGTACTGATGCCTGCTTCAAAGGGTAATTAGAAAGCAACTGTCAACCGAAGTTTGTGAGAGGCACACTTCGCGGTTGTGTGGAATCTTTCGAAGCTCGGACTACCAAGTGCATCGAAGTACGAGGACAACATTTTGAGCACTTATTGTAAAATGTTAATCGAAAACCAGCACCCCAATGGTGAAAGGTGAGGGAACTCACCGAAATCAAGCACCCCGATGGTGAGAGGCAAAGGGACTCACCGAAATAAAGCACCCCGATAATGAGAGGTGAGGGAACTCACCGCAATTAATCACTCCCATGGTGAGAGGCGAGGAGATTCACCGAAATCAAGCACCCCGATGGTGAACGGCGAGGGGACTCACCGAAATAAAGCATCCCGATGGTGAGAGGTGAGGCGACTCACCGAAATCAAGCACCCCGATGGTGAAAGGTAAGGGGACTCACAGAAGTCCTTGAAATGATCAACAATTACGTTTTTCGCAATTGCAGCGCCATCTATCGCAAAACGAAAAAAAAAATTTCGAATAAAACTTAGGTATTTCATAAAGGAAAATCTGAATCTATGATAAAAAATTGGGGTTCCCATTTGAAATTACAAATTTACCCCCACTCCTGCCTCCCGGAGGGGTGGGGTGGGTAAAATTTGTTTCAAAGTTGCTTTTCTCCCTCGATAATAAAAAGTTTTTATAACGGATATTTTTTCATAGGACGTATATTCTTTGAGATATTTCGATGTCTCAGTTTTAAAAACACTCCAATCAAACGGAAGGGCCTATGACAAAGCCACCAAACGCGTCTTAGGGTTCCGGATGGAGGGTCCCTCTGCCAAGGTTTTCTTCTGAATTTGGATACAATTATTGATAAGCAGTCGCGGAAAATTGTCCAGGGATAGTCCCAAAGGAATAACCCCAATTGCGGAGGCGTAACAACCGTGCCAAAATCTGAATGGCACCTGGGCGAGGTGTCTTGAACGGTGACTGTGGCATACCGGGCGACCTCTTTAGAGTATGCAGCCTTATCCTTGCATGCGGGGCTCTACAAGGATGGATGAACCCTTTCCCTAGCTGCTCATGGGAACAACAATAACACCACCAAACCACGAAAATGTTGGAGATGCGGTTCAAAACGATCGAACGCGCAGAGCACCCGAAAATCAGTTGGCAAACAGTGCCAATCACGCTAGAGTTCGGAATGCTGAAAATAATGTAGATGGAAACGCCACAACGAACCGGCGAAACGTCAACATTGAGTGTACGAATCAACTCAAGGATGACTTGCTAGGATGCTACGATGTCAGCATTATCCCTGCTCACAGAGGCTTCATGGCGCGTATGCACACTCTGCACTGCCAGAAACACTAGAGCTTCAGCTCGTTTCGCATCAGTCTTTGCAAAATCATTGTGCCTACCTCTTGAGAAATGGATATGTACGCGGAGTACTTCCCGAACCACTGCTTGAAGAAGCTGCAGACGTAGATGAGGAAGCGACACTAGGACCAACCGCAGAAAGCAGATACTTTCTGATAGATGATAGCGATTTCAGGACAAGGAGGAACATTGACATACATCGAAGGCTAAAGTCGACGATAAATCAAAAGACCAAAAGACGCTTGCATGATGTAAACAAGAAGATTGGATGGGCAAGTCAGAATGCCTCCCGTATTCAGTGTGTGATTGACTACATAACATCTGGTAGACCGTTCACGGAAAGGGTTCGAAAGTTCGCCCAAGAAGTGAGGATCTGCAATCACACACTGAACAAGTCGAAGCTGCTGACAATCCAGCACCATATTGCTGACAAAATACGGGTATTATGTGACGCAAGGAGAAGAATACAGAAGAGGGAGAGATGGATCAGGGAGAATCAACAGTTTCCCGCTGACCCATCACGCCTGTTCAGTGATCACCCTGTCTTTGTCAAAAATCCACCCGAGCCGAACGAGGTAGAGACTCTTTCGAGAGAGGTATACAAAATTTGAAAAAACTGGAGTTGAAAGAAGATACTGACAATATCATCTGCTTCAAGAAGTTTTGCGACAACCTCATAAAATCTGTGGGGGAATGTCCATCAATCACTCTCGAGGAGATGAAAAAAGCACATAGAGGCCGTGGCTGGTGTTAGGCGGCAACTTGTCCAACCCAGAGAATTACAGGCCAATAACTTATTTGAACATACTGTATAAGATCTTTACAGCTGTCCTAAACAACAGGATTTATCGAAGAATTGAGCCTGTGTGGCGAGAGATGTAAGGACAACGTTGCTCGAAAAAAGGTGTAGCAGGATGTTGGGAGAATCTGCTAATTGACAGGTGCGTCTGTAAAGACTCTGCAGCACATCAGCGCGCCCTGTCCATGTCCTGGATTGACTACCGGAAAGCTTTCGATTCAACCTCTCATAGACTTATCATCTATCTGTTCGAAAGCTTGAAGGTGCATCCACATATAGTGAGATGCTTAGAGGGATTGATATCCCTTTGAAAAACTAGATTTACTATCTCATCTGGAAATTATCGTGTGACAACTAACAACGTCGCCCTCCAGAGGGACGTCTTCCAAGTCGATACCATGAGCCCTTTGCTTTTTTGCATCACACTTCTGCCTCTACCCCTCGCACTACGAAATTCTTCTGGATGCCTCTGTGGCGACACTAGTCATCACGAGCATAAGGTCACTCATGTATTTTATATGGATGACCTGAAGATCTATGCCTCTGGTAAAAGCAAACTTCAGACTGCTATATATAACATCAAGAAGTACATAGGAGAGATTGGGATAGACTTTGGATTGGACAAGTGTGCCAAAATTCATCTGAAGGAAGGAAAGATTATTGGCGTTTGCACGGACCCTGTGCTTGTGGAGATAAGTGTTATTAGACATATTAACACTGGAGCGACCTGTACATACCTGGGCGTGCTTCAAAGCCGCATGCAGGACGTAATATCAGTGAAGGAGTCTCACTGAAATAGATACAAGCATCTTTTCCGACAAATGTGGTCTTCCGATCTGTCGGCGTTGAACACGTATCTGCGACTAACATGTTTGCCGTCCCGGTTCTGCTCTACTCATTTGGGGTGGTTCAATGGACGAAGAACAAGCTTACGGACCTTGATATCACCACACGTAAGATCATGCATATGCATAAAATCTTGCAAATCAATTCGTCTGTTCCGTGATTATACATCTCACGCCGTCAAGACGGACGCAGACTTTTGAATCTTCAGTGTCTCCATAACCGAATTATTCTAAGTAGAGCTTAAACCTTTGCAAATGGCAGAGATCCTCTCCTAAGAATGGTCAGTAACCACGAGATGATAGTCAAAGGAGCGTTCCTTTACAAAGCCGCAGAGCAGGCGGCTGAGACCCTTCGCCTGAAGTGAGGAAAGTGCATTACTCCTTCTAGATGCTTTACTTCTAAAAGCCAAAGTAAAGAAGGCAGATGTTGAAAAATTTCACCAACAGCTACTTGACAAGAAAATGCACGTAAACTTTCACAGAAATGTAAAAAAAATCGGTGTAGAAGGAGCAAAATTTTGCTTTCCTCAGAACATCACGGCTTAATTAAGGTACAGAGGGTTTCATTTTCGCATGCCAGGACGGTGTCATTTCCACCGTAGTATACCGTGACCACATTTTATATCAAGAAGTTCCCAGCGATAAGTGCAGAGCGTATCATGCATACGCTGAGTACTTAGAACACATACTATCTGGGTGCCCTATCCACGCGGGAACAACGTATATTCACAGACATAATGCGGCCCTAAGAGTGCTTTATTACCATCTTTGTCTCTCTTGCAGTGTTGGCCGCGACCCTGCCCTGCCGAACGCTCCAAGAGAGATAGAGTCAATTGTCCGAAACGGGAATTGCCAAATTTTATGGAACAACGATTTTTGGACATCAGTCTTCGTTGCATATTCGAGGCCTGACATCGTTCTCCAAGACTTCGAGAAACGAACCATATTCGTGATCGAATTCACGGCTCCGGCCGACTACAACATCACTGTCAAGCAGAAGGAAAAGGAGGAGAGGTATCAAGACCATACAAGATAGCTGCAACGACTGTACCCAGAATATTCGTTAAAAGTAATTGTCCTTGTGATCGGTACTCTCGGAGGTGCGAAACCACCACTGGTTCGCAACCTTAAAACCATACCCGCGTGCCAAAAATATGCTAAGGCACCTGCGAGATGGATGCGGAAAGCATCCTTGGGTCGCTTCGTGTCCTCAAAATATATTAGGGTTTCGCCGATCTGTCGTCGTCATTTCATCTTGCCCTGTCACCGTAATTTAATCTTACCCTGTCACCATCCATCTCACGGTCGTGATACGTGGCCATAAGTGTAATTTACTGAGGTTCTACTAGGAGCCGGTGTCATTTTTAGATGGTAGTTGCTCCCAGTGGGACCCTGCGGTGGTTGTTTAACCAGTTTTTCAAATTATATATCACTCAAGCGGATAAATCAAGCTCATTCCGATTGATTCCGCGCCATTCCGAATTCACTCTGAATGATACTGCACTTATCAGAATACAATCCCCATTCTACCTGAATCCGCTAGATAACGCAAGCACATTCAGACTGATTCCGTGTGATTTCGAATAATTTCGAGCCATTCCGCCATTTGATTTGTTTTCTTTAACTTACATTTCAAGCGCAATGTGGTAATTGTATTCCAATCGAACCGGAAGCATTCTGACTGTTGACGGACAGGCTCGGAACGATTTGGTATGTAGGGGAAGGAGGGGTAGCGCCGACCGGTGGGGCAAAGGCAATCTTGCTTATAACATTGCTATTATTTAACAATTTTAATTCTACTTTGCATGAAATAAATCTATTTAATAAAGAGACAGTGTTACTTACTAAAAGCTTGAAAATTGACGTTGTAAAAGAAAAATTATGCAGAAAAGAGTTTTGACAACGGAAGAATGGAAGATTCGCTGACAGAAATATACAGTTTTTAACATCACAGCTATCACTATTTTTATTTAAAAAAACTTATTCTTCTTGCTGGATATGTTGAAAGGTAATTTTTCTAGTACATAAAATACCACAGATGCGAACCATCATGTTTTCCATCTTCAAATGTTTTGATTTTTATAAAAAGCTGCGGTCGGCTTTGCCTTCCAGTGTGGGGCAAAGCCGACGAAATACAGCTTGTTAGAAATAATTAAATTATGAAATCATTGTTTTATTCATGTAACTAATACTTGAAGTAATATGATATACAATAATGTATGACTCGAAATGAAAAAAATGGATCAATTCTACATCTTATTAACTTTAAAAAAATCATTGACTGGCAAATGGTCGGCGCTGCCCCTCCTTACCCTGCTCGCGTCATAACACGGATTCAAATGGGATAGTCGTTTTATTTTTATAAGCGTGGAATTACTCGGACTGAGTTCGGAATGATGCGGAATTAGTGGGAACGAGCTCGCGTTATTTAACGGATTCAGACGGAATGGTCATTATATTATAATAAGTGCGGAATCATTGGGAGTGAATTCGGAATATCACGGGATAATTCGAAATGAACATGCATTATTTAACGGATTCAAACGGAATGAGAATTTCATTCCGATCAATGCAGAATCATTCGAACTAAGTGCTGAATGGCCCGAAATCATTCGGAATGAGCTCGCGTCATGCGATGAATTCATGTCGAATCCCAATTTTCGCTATGGAATCATTCGGACTGTGAGTGGAACAAACGGAATTATCCGAAATGACCTGTCATATTGCGCCGGATTCAGACCGAGTGCAAATTTTATTCAGGCTGCTGTGAAATCATTCTGCATTAAGTACGGAATCATTCGATGCCATTCGGAATGATATTTCGGTATCAGGCGGATTCAGACAAAATGAAAATTTCTTTCAGATTTGCGCGGACTCATTCAGAATGAACCTGAGACACCAATTCGGACTGAAAAAGAATCAATCGCAATAGGACGTCATCATTCGGGCTGGATTTAGCTTTCAACCCGAAGGTCGGAATCAGTCGGAAACAGATTTCAAATTCGTTTCTGATCGATCAGAATGAATCCAAATTGTTCGGATTCAAATGGACTCAATTTCATTCCGAAACTTCCACCAGGGAAGTTTCAACCTTTTCTAAGCCTATACCTTCAATACTAGCGATTATGTGATACAACATTCTTATTCGACAATGATAGAATCTTACACTTGGACGGATTTAAGCTCAGATTATTAGATTCACACCAGTTGTTAAAGTGATCTAAGTTAGTTTGCAATGCATTTCAAAAGTTAAGTTAGCTATGGACATATATAGTAAATGTATTGAAACATATCAATTTCTGGGACATTTTCTGAAACTTTTGAAAAATATACACATTTTCTCATATATTGCCAAAATGCTGAAGACTGGTACCCTTCTTTGTATACAACACCAATCAACTATGACTCTCTCGGTTTGAGTTCTATCCCTAAAATCCTCCACCCCAGCAATTAATAATGAAAATAATACAATAGCCTCGGAATGGACTGAAACTTTGATTGATGAAAGGCATGCATCCGGTAAAGGTATAGGTAAAGTTTCAGGCCCTGAATGGAGACTGGGTGTTTGTAATGCTACAAGGGTGAATGATCTTAAAGAAAGAGAATTACGAGAAACTATGCGTGCAAGAAAGCTAGATATTTTATGTGTATCTGAAAGAAAGAAAAAGGGATGCGAAATTAGAAAGATGGAAAATGAGGATTTAAAAGGCGGACTTAAAATATAGTCAGGAGTAGATAGTGAATCACATGATGGTCAAAGGGTCGGTTTTATTATGAATAAGAGAGCAAGAGAGCATGTCAAGAAGCATGGATTTTCATCTCCCAGATTGTTGTGGGTTCGAATGGAAGTGGGAATCAGAAGATTATTTATCATAGCTTGCTACGCAGGGTACATAAAGGGTGCTGGGTAATTTTGGGGATACAAAAACAAATGGTAACGGAGACAGATTAGTTAGCTTAAGCTTAGAAAAAGTCTTGTTTATTTTACAAACTTGGCTTGGGCATAAAATGATCCACATGTACACTTGGTGCAGAGAAGATAGCCACAGTATAATTGACTTCGCTTTCGCGGATGAAAAACTAAAAGAGCTAGTAAGAAAAAAATTAACTATGAGGGGTTCTGAATGCAATACTGACCATTACTTTCTAGTATCAAAAATAAACTTAGGTCAAGAATGGAGAAGAAAGAGAACAAAAACACGAATGAAACGAGAATCAAAATCGAGAAATTGCAAAAACTGGAAGTGCGAATAGATTTTCAGAATAGGATATGCGAACGCTTAGATAGGGCAACTTGGGAGGCGCTAATATGCAATAAAGATATAGAGGGCACATGGTGGAATGATGCAATCCGCGCAGTCGCCCACGAAAAGAAACAAGCGTATTAAAGAATTTTGAACATCAGAGGCCTTAGCGATGAGGAGAGAAATAGACTTGAGAATGATAACAGAGACAAAAAGAGGAAAGTAAAACTTCTAGTCAAGGAAAGTAAAAATAAAATCAAAACAGAAGAAGAGAAGAAAATACAAATCGATTTTTAAGGAAGCAAGAAACTGTTTTATAAATTGGCGTTGATCAGTATGAAAGGAAGTAGAAGTACAGAGTATGTCAGCATGAGAAATAACAAGGGTGAAATGCTATATGATACAGGCGAGATACTAGTCGCTTTGAAAGACACTTTTATTATTATTATCCCAATATACAAAGGAAAGCGAGATAAAAGCAACTGCAATAATTATGAAGGTATCAGCCTACTAGGTAGCGTAAGTAATATATGTTCAAAAATACTTATTCATAGAAAAACGATAATAACTGAAGAGAAGATATGAGAAGTTCAAAGTGGATTTATGTCAGGAAAATCATGCACGGATTAAATATTTAGCTTCAGGGAGATCACAGAAAAAAGTTTGAGAGTAAATAAAAAAGTTTTCTGTGCATTTGCTCATCTAGAAAAAGCGTTTAAAAGGTGGATAGAAGTAAACTTTGGGAAGTTCTGAAAAAGGACGAAGTCAATGGATGGCTCCTACAAGCAATAAAAACAATATATGCAGGTAGCAAAGTGAGTGTAAGGGTAAATGGGATACTAATGACTGGTTCCATATTGTGCATTTTGTTAGGCAAGGATGCGTTATGTCTTCATGGCTATTTATTATATTCCTGGACAAAAGTCTAAAAATGGCCCTCTTTGACGAATAAGGTGTGAATCTCGGGTCAGTGAGGGTGCGTGGGTTAGCGTTTGCAGATGATAAGGTTGTCATGGCAGAATCAATCGAAAACTTGCAAAGAATGTTAAGCAAACTGAATACAAGTATAAGGAATATGGACGTCAAACTTAACGTAGGGTAGAGCGGGGCCGAAAGTGCCGCGGGGAACAAGTGCCACAGACGATAACACAATAAGAAATAATTTGTTATTTGACCTGACATTTTCCATCTATCAGTCGGATCACCATAAGCTCCTGATAGCCGTTGGCAGCTGCTAAAAGCTGTTTTTGGCATTCTGGCTAAGGTTAAGTTGTTTTTTTTGTGTGCAGAAAGTAGTTCTATCGTCGCCGTTTCTTTTTAGTACCAACACTTATTCTTACGTACCATTATCACGAAGTAAGTGCAATTTGATGCGTAATTATACATTCTTGTAGTGCAGATAGCTTACTGTTCAAAATATTTTGTGTTGTTTCAGAAATGTTGATTGTAAATAATGGAAACGTGTGGGGGTAAAAAGTGCCAAGTGGCACTTTCTACCCCAGAGTTTGTATGGCATCATACTATTTCACAATTACTACCAGTCGAAAAAGAATTGATTACCGTCTGCCTGTTGTGAAGCTTATTCTGAAAGCATCCCAGGCGAGCGTATGCAAAAACTGGGCTCATGAAAAGTGTGTTGTGAACTGACAATCGAAAATTTTCGTTTGTGTCAATTGTAAAAGTGACCGCAAATAAGTCACTAAGCATGTCAGTTGTCTAAACACTTATAATATTTTGTTCCTGTGTACCGTGACTTCCTTCTGTGCAATTAAAAAAAATTTGTTTTATTTATGTTGGTACTTTTTACTCTACCGCTATGAACTTTTTGCCCCGCGTGTGAGACGAGAAGTACCATTAGACAGCGTTTAGAAAAATATATATAACAATGTAGATGGAATACATATAAATTTATTCTGATTATAATTTGAAACTTTAATGTCTTACATATATTTGGAGGCAAAAACCAAGGCAATGGATGATTTCGTTTGGACACAGTGTTACGAAAAATAAATTTTTGCAGTTTTGTCCCCGCCCTAGCCTAAATTAAACAAACAATTGTGGTGTTTGAAGGAAAGGGTGAGAAAAAAATATGCAATATTATCCTGAATGATGAGGCAATAGAACAAGTTGATAAGTACATCAATCTTGGCAGTCTATTTATTAATGATGGAAAAATAGATGGAGAGATAGATTGGCGTATAAATGAGGATAAGAAAGTTATCGGTAAAGTGGGATCTATTGTCAGAAGTAAAAATATATCAGGTAAAGCTAAAATGGCGATACGTAATTCTATACTTACAACCACTATGCTGTACGATAGCGAGACATGCCCATACCAAGAAAAGGTTAAGAATAAAATAAACGCGGTTGGTATGCAATACCTGTGCATAGTGTGCGGTAAAACGGTCATGGACAATGTTAGTAACGTGAGAATCCTCAAAGAATGTGGTATAGATGAGACACTATTCAGCAGGTATGAAAGAAAATTTTTAAGATGGTTTGGGCATGTTGAGAGAAAGAAAGATGAACGACTGACGAAAAACAAGTATATCAAGGTAAAGTAAATGGTAGCGTACCCAGAGACAGACCGAGAAAAGAATGATTATAATGTGTGAATGAGACCCTAATTCGAAGAGACATAAGAAGACTTAGAAACACAAGAGCTTGCATGAGAAAATTCGTGGACGTGAACGAAGCTAAAGAGGTATGCCAGGAGTGGAAAATGTAGCGACAAATAGTTTCTAAGGAATGCATGAGGAACAGTATCAGTGGAGTGATTGACGACATAAACAAAAGACCTTGAATACTAATAGGCTCACTTTGTGAAGCTCTTCGCCTGGAGTGATCGCTAGAGAGATTGATCAGCGACCTGGGTCGCAGCAGTATTCCGGAACGAACGTGCTATTTGAATAAACAACACGGGAATTATAGATTATTCTAAAAAATCTATACCCTTTCCCATTACTTTCTTCCTCACCGAGTGAGTCACGCTTACCCCGAAAGGGATAAGGCTTAATGGTATATATAGTAGTGCTCCAAGATTGGAGCCTTGCATTACTGACGAGGGCGAGGGCAAGAAGGGTTCAGAAGAGAAACCTCCGTTTTGTAATTCAAGTGAGAGCTAATGAGAAGCAAAAGCTTGTGCGGAATCTCCATGTTATATAGCTTATGTAATAGTATAATGTGGTTAATTTTACCAAACGCTTTTGAAACATCAGTAAATATGACATCGACTTGATCATAATGACCAAGCAACTTCCTTATATTTTGTATAAAAACCAACAAGTTATTAGTGGTAGATTTACGGGGAAGGGAGCCATGTTGGTGTATCGTTATGTTCTTAGCAATTATATTATATATGATCGCATTGAGGCAAATTTCGAATATATTTGAGAAATTATTTAAGATTGTAATGGGTCTATAGTTACCTACACTCGATTTCGAACCTGTCTTAAAAACAGAACATACCCCAGCTTTTTTCCATTTACCCGTAAATCTACCACATTTCAATGCGAGATTAAAAATATACACCAAAAGTGGGGTGAAAATAGATGAACAGTCCTTTATAACAAAAGCGGAAATGGCCGAGGTATATGTCAATATAGTTTCATCTCTTAAAATTATATCTCTTAGACAAAGAATTATTCACGAATATTTTAGAGGATTGTTCCTGACGTAAACATAAAATTAGACACAAAGAAGGATAGTACTTGTCCACCGGTCAAGGGGTACATAACTTCCAAATTCAGTGTACACCGATTGCATGATTGCACTGTGGAATTGGAAAGTGATTGCAGTGATTGAAAGGTGAAAATAGAGTGATTGCAATTAACTTTGTACACTGATTGCAGGAGTTGTGTACCCTTTACCGCCAATAGTATATAATATAAATATGTAAAGTTTGGACTATAGGAATTAATGCGATGTGAAAATGGTAAATTTGGTAAAATTTGTAATTAAACTTGTGATGTGGGTTTTGTCACCTCTTACATAGATAAATATTAAAATAATATGGAGTTTTATATTGAACCACCCGATGGAAAACTCGCTGACCCAGAGTAACACGAATTCCAAAGAGCACTCTCGATAATTATAAGAATCCTTATTTATCCTTGTTTGTTTTGATTTTTGTCGCAAATGTTACCGAGATGGAGGCGTCACAGTGAGAAATACGAATTTGCCAATCTCAAATGGAACCTAAACTCCCACCCAATTTAGTTGCTGCTCCATCGCCACTCGCCGAAGATCTACCTCTCTAGGAATTCATATTTCGCACGGTGCCCCGTGCTAAAATCGGTTATTGTATCTTGACGTAAAGTGCTACTCTTTTACCGAAATTCAATCTAACTTACGTAAATGTACACTAGATAATTTAGTGTATAATTTGAGCAATGCTGTTAAGAGAAAGAATGTTAATCATTAAAAAGTAGCCATTGCTCGGGGTGCATTTCCGAAGCAGCACGAGTCTTCTGACTCTCGAGATCAATGTCACGTGGTAAACACGGCGAGACGGGATTGGGTAAGAGGTTAGGCAAAATCGATGATCGAAATCTCGATAAATCGCTAGGTTTAGGGCGATTCGAATAACCTTACTCCTGGTCAGAGATTTGACAGGCACGTCTGCGTCCGTCCGCAAAGAAATTACAAATTAATTATTTGAACTAAAAATCTAACGAAAACCGCCTCAGGATGTCCGCAGAGGAGGACACTGAGGTTAGTTCCCTTTGGTTTCTGCCGAGAGTCACAGGTTTAGCCAAAATTTGTGCTTCTGAAGGTACGAAATACGTAATTGATCGTTTGTTCCGGTAAAAATTCCCAAGCTTGGAAAGCCTGTCAAAAATGATATTCGGAATTCGTGGTTCGCTATATATATAGATGCTCCCAGTGGGACCCTGCGGTCGTTGTTAACCTTTAGTTTTTAATTATATATATATATGCATATTTATACGTTTATAATAGAACTGTGTTGTAGAGTTGTAAATCTTTTGAGATTTAAAATAAAATATGTTAATATTTGGTTTGCAGAATCTACTCTCTATAATTCCTTTACTATTCAAGAAACCTTACGCCCCCCCCCCTCGGGAAAAGAAAGACCAACCTTAGACTACAGTATAGGCAGGTATAGGCCTGTCTTAAAGTGGTCTTAAACTGATCTTTTCTGGTCCCCAGAAGACCACAGTCCTTTTGTTCCAGACAGCTATCCTTATTTCAGAGAGAGATAGAGAGAAAGAGAAAGAGAGAGAGAGAGAGAGAGTGATGTCTATTTCAATGACTTAAAAATAATGCAGGTATAGGCTGAAGGGTACAGACCAGAAAAAGACCAAACGTGGTTTGAAACTGGTCTTGAAGGGGTATTGAATTGTTCTTTCTATTCACGAGGGAAAGCAATTATTTTTTAACCAAAAAACGGATTTTCAACCCAACAGTTCAGTTTTCAACCGAATTTTTGGGCAAACTGTTTCATAATTGGGACATGTTTCATGATAGTTACCTTATTTACGTTATTTGTATTAAAGTTAACTATACGCTTCAAAATGTTGATGTACTTTGTACATGGAATGTTAGGGTCGTCCAAGAATGATTTTGTTTTTTCTAAAATGGGTTCCCGAAAAATTATTCCTTTTGATTTCAGAAGATCTCTGCATTTTGACGCAAGCATTACGCTACAGCGTAACGTTAAAGTAATGCTGAAGTAATGCTAAAGTAATATGGCATTATAATTAATAAAAGAAACAATATAAGTATGTATACTGTTGCAATTATAATAATACGTTAAAATTTACGTTAAATGGTCATGCTGTAAATGCAACAAGTTTCTTTCTCAGCGTTAAAGAATGAAAAAATAATGTGGCTGTCATTACAGTCTGCTAACGACAGCTTCAAGCGAGTTGCCAAAATGCAGGGGCCCGACTTCAATGACAACCACTTTGTTTTTTTTTATTTTTTAACGATGAAAAAGCAACTTGTTGCAATTACGGCATGACCATACAACGTAAATTTTAACGTATTATTATAATTGCAACGTTTTATATATTTATTTTGCTTCTTTTAATAATTATAATGGCATATTACTTTAGCATTACGCTGTAGCGTAATGCTTGCGTTCGGCCGCTCCGCCAGGGTGTACTCCATTAAACATAATATAGGGCAGATATGGTCAAGAAATATAATTTGTTAATAGCGGCAATTAAAATAAGAGAAGCATTTTTCGCAAAACAGTGCTTGGGCGCCCCCTAAATATTTTCTTCGAATTTAAAAAAAAAATCAGGGGGGATTTTGATACCAAAAGATATATCCATATCATAAACTGACATCGAGTTTGACCTATCACTTACGGTTCACGCGATATTTATTGATAATAATAACAATAACGGTCATTATTGTTTGGAACGTTCCTGGAACGTTCCCAACCGGCGGACATTTTACACCTCCCGGGAACGTTCCTAGAACATTCCGAAGGTGCCCGCGGAACGTTCCAGGAACGTTGCTGGAACTGCTTCTCTTGAGAAATTAATTTGATTAGTTTTAATTTTTGGAGAGTTTTAATATTACATTTATTCTTGCAGTTATCTGAAAATATTTAATTATAGTATTTATTTAGCAGAATGAGGTGATTGAATTTTCAGGTTAAAGCTTGAGTCCAACAGCCTTGAGTCAATTTTTATGTAGGGTCAATATAGTATGTATGTGTGATAAAAATATTAATGTGATGAACAGAAAATGTGGAATTGAGAGTAAACCGATTTTTATATTTTCTCGGTAATAATTTTAAAGAAACTGAGATGCTCTTAGAAAACTAAAATTCTCCTGTTGCTTCAATAAAAATGTAAGTAAATAATAATTATTAATTAACATATTCGTGAATACAGTTACACATACAATTAATTCTTAATTCAATGTAGAAGAATGACACTTTGAACTAGGTTAAATAATAATTTAATTAAATTTAAAAAATTCCTTCACGCACATCTTTACGACTTGAAGAATATGTACATAAATTAGAAGAAAAAAGTTTTCAAATATTTGAAATACCATTAATGAAAGTCTAAACTTCGAATTTCGTTTCACATTTACCCATCTTTATCTAATCTTCAACACATGATTGTAGCCATTTAATGTGCATAATAATTTAATTCCAATTTTACCGCTCATGCACGCGCATGATGAAATAATCGAAAAGCCAATTTGAGTGTCGCTATCATTAGGGTTGTAAGTCCATGAAACGTTTCATTGAAACATTGAAAGTTTCACAAAACAATGAAACATTTCATGGGACCAAAGTTTCTGAAACGTTTGAAAGTTTTACAAACACGCATGCGCTTGCGCACTCCTTTTAGAAACTCCTTGGAACGCACCACCCGGGTGAATTGGTGGGTGAAGTGAAGAAGTGGGCGGAGTTTACTAGGGCGAAGTGGAAGGGCACGGTAGAATTAACCATAACGGCTCCGAGTGTGTCCGAGTGTGCGCCGGTTGTATATTTAGATTTAGATGTTTGGCGCGTAATGTGTGTGAAAAGATCATTGATGTTATGTTGCACAATACTTTACAAAAACGCAAGAGCAGGAGAAGTTTTTAATTGCTTCTGTAATATCGAGGCCATTAATATTACAAACAGTGATGTTGTCAATAATTGTAGAAAGTGATGAAGATAGTGATGATGAGACAGAAACTGGAATCAATATGGAACTGTCAATGAAAATTCGAGGTGAAAGAGTGACACATGTCAGAACAAGAGAATTCGTGGAAAGAATCGTTCCACAATTTAATTCTAATCAATTTTAAGAAAATTTTCGAATGAGGCCTAATGCATTCGAAAGTTTGGAAAATGTGGTTGGAGGTAGATTAGCAGCCATCTCCAAAACTCCAGTAAGAAAAAAATTGCTTGCGGTGATATGGTTGTTGACAACACCTGACTCTTACAGGTGAATATTAATAAAAAGCTGTGTTTAAACTTGATAATGTTAGTGTCCGTATATAATATTTCATTTGGTGTTTCAGGTCTGTAGCACAAAGATTTGATTTTGGAAAGTCATCGTTACATCACTGTTTTCGAACAGTAGTTCAGGTACTGAATGAAATATCTGAAAACATCATAGTGTGGCCAACAGGGGAAAAATTGGAGTCAGTGAAATAAAAATGCAGACAAATAGCAGGTCTTGGAGATGTTATCGGCGCGGTAGATGGATCATTTATACAAATAAAAGCACCAGAAGTATGTATATATGGATACTTGTAAATATGTGACAAACGAGATACATTGGTGATAATAATTGTTACATTTTGTTTTACAATTTAATTGAACAGTTTTGTAATGAAAAATTAAAATCTTTTTTGGATAAACTATCACATTCTTTGTTCAGAATTCATCTTTGTTGGTATAAAATTAATCTTCTTTGTTGGTCATTCATCTATTATGTTGAAGAATGGTATTTTTGGCCTCAAAATTCAAAATTTTCTAGAAAATTCAACTATTTGGTTAAAATTGTTTTATTTCTTGAGAGAAATATCACATTTGTTGAAAAATTCAACGATTTTGATAATACTTCATCTCTTTACGTCAAAATTGCATCTTGTTGGGGCAAAAAATGTAACCGCTTGGTTGAAAATTAATCTGTTTTGGCCAAGAATTCTACTTTTGTAGAAAATTTGTATTGTTTGAATGGATTGAATTGTTTTTAATTGATAATTCAAATATTTGTTGGTTTAAAATTCATATATTTGCTTAAAAATGAATTTTTTTGTTGAAAATTCGTCGTTTTTGGTATAAAAATTTAAATATTTGGTTCGAAATTCAAATGTCTTGTTAAAAATGAACTTTATTATAGAAAAGTTTTGTTTGTTTTGAAATTCGTTTTTCTCCGTAGAAAATTCATCCCTTTGTTTGAAAATTCGTCTTCTTGGTTAAAAAGTCATATTTTTTGTTGAAAATTCAACTATATGTTTGAAAGTTCGTTTTCCTTCGTAGAAAATAATTATCCTTGTTCGGAAATTTATCTTCTTGGTTAAAAGGTCATCTTTTAGGTTGAAAATTCAACTATTTTGTCTGAAATGTAAATATTTTGTTAAAAATAAACTTTTTTATTGAAAATTTATTTTTTCGGTCGAAGATTCGTCCTATTTTGTAGTAAATTAATCTTCTTGGTTGAAAATGCGTTTTTTTGGTTAAAAAAATTGTATAATATATTTGCAGGTCGATTCTCAGGTTTATATAACTCGGAAGAAGTTTCACGCTCTAATTTTACAAGTCATTTGCGACAGAAACTTAGTTTTCACCGACTGTTTTGCCGGTTATCCAGGTTCTGTAGGAGACTTACGAGTTTTCAGGAACTCCGATTTGTACAAGGACGCAAGAGAAAATCCTGGAGCTTTGTTTCCGAACGGAGAATACATAATTGGAGATAAAGCTTATCTTGTACTTCCATGGTGCATCTTTGCTTACGTAAATCGTCAAGGAAATTTAAGTCCTGTAAGTCGTTATTATTTCCTCCTGTACAGACTTTTTTTGAAAATGATACATTGTTTAGATTCCATAAAGATGCCGACAGAATTTTCATTTGTCATGTAATACGTAATACGTTATGATGCATACTCTTTGTATTGAAATTTATCAGAAGCTTCTGTTATTTAGGAGGAACGACGTGTTCGCGAGAATTTCAACACAATCTTATCAAGAACTCGACAAGTGATAGAAATGGCGTTTGCTCGTTTGAAAGGTCGTTTTCGACGATTAAAATATTTGGACATGCGTACTTCACAACATTTGCTTGCGAAAAATCGAGGATGAAGCTGACACGCAAAATTACATAAGAGAAGGTATCGAGCCAAACGACAATGATGAACCGGAACCTCAGGCCGAAGCTGCTGATAACAGAGAGGAAGATGTGGGAATGGCTAGAAGAGATTACATCGCAAGATCTTTAGGATGAGAAGCCTATGACGAATAGCATATTGTACGACAAGTGCGCGAAGTTGATGCTTCAAGGCGAGTGTGAGGTCTTCCGCCCGGGCGAAGCGAGGGTGGCATTCACACGAGTCGAGAATCACGTACGGGCACGTGTCACACATACTGTTTTTGGAAAAAACTAAGTGCGAAATGTGCGCATGGCTGTATCTTTCGAATATCATGAATTGGAAAACAAACTCATGTTGGCAGAAAAAAACTATCTCGGTTTTCATCTCTATCTATGAATTCACTCAAAAAATGGAACCAAATTGTTAAACATAGTACTTTGAAATATTTCTCTTTTAGTATATAATTTTACAAAAGTTAAAATTTTTCAATGGCAAATGGAGTAATCATATATAATCCCGACTGATTATAATAGCCCATTTTTATTTTCATAATGCTGAATGGCTTGTAAAGTAAAATATATCCTTGAACATTAAGAAATTAACTGATGTGGATTTATTACGTTTTTTTCGCTCACTCCTCAAATACCATGTAATTTATTATATGTTTAATGAATTTAGTCAGCTATGCATCACACGTACATCTCTTATTTCAAATTATAATATTATATTTTGGGTAAATTTTCTGATCGAATTTAGAAAACATACGCATGAGTACTATGTACTTGATTACACTTTTAATGATCTACTTCACTATACATCACATTTAAGTTTTGGCTTCTTAATTAGGGGGGGGGGGGTATAACTAAAGAAAAAAATTCCCGGTTCGTAAACATTTTTCACGGTCAATAAAATTAAAACAAAATCGAACTAAAAATGGGTCCATTTGAAATAACAAAAACTGAGCTGAAAATTAAAACACTGAAAGTGGAACTCTTGAATTTCAAACTTTAAGGGCCCATTCCACCATCTCTGATTAAATCCATGGTTAACTAATCATGATTATCTTTTAATCATCGATTTAGTCATGATTAACTTGCGAAACGTTCCACCATGAATTTTTAACCTATGATCAACTAACCGTATACCTTGTTCGAAATAA
>JAABKJ010005881.1:0-22529 GCA_011634705.1 Andricus grossulariae | reverse complement strand
TATATAAATTACATACCTATCAGGTTATAATTTTTTACGTCATAGATATATAATGACCATTATATGCCAATGAGCCAGGGCTCCACAAAAATGATGAAACTTCAACAAAAAAATGAATGTTTCAGAAAGTAGTTCAACTTTGAACAAAATAGTTGAAATTTTCTGACTAAAAAAGATGAATTTTTAACGAAAAACGTAATAGTTGATATAATAACCAAAAAAGATTTTTATTTAATACAAAAAACAGAATTAATTCAAAAAAGACTATTTTTTCAACAAAATAGGTTCTTTTTCAACCAAATTATTGAGTTTTTAAGACAAAAGACCAATTTTTCCAAAACAGTTGAATTTTTAACAAAATAAGTACATTTTTAACCAAAAAGATGATTTTTCAAATTAAATTATGTGTTTTTAATCAACATGGTGATTTTCAATCAAAAAGATTAATTTTCTACCATAAAAGATGAATTTTGAACTAAAATGATGAATCTTCAACAAAAAAATGAAGTTTTAACAAAAATTGTTCAACTTTTATCCGAATTTTCAACCGAAGAAGATACATTCTCATCGAAAAATATAATACATAGCTCAATATTTGAACAAAAAAATATTTTAATCAAATAGGGTAATTTCTTCATTTATTTTTATATGTCGAAAAGAACAAACTTTTTATAAGAAATTTTATATTTTTAAATAATTTTCAATGATTTTTCAATGATTTTTCAATGATTTTTCAATTATCTCTGCCATTAAAGAATTTATTTTTAAAAATTGGATATATTTAGGTCATTGGAGATCCATTCACAGTGATATAAAAAAGTATGAGAAAAAAATAAAATTAGTTAAATACAAAATTTTGATGTTTAACATCGTTCTCATAAATATTTCTTTCCAAGATTTTTGAGCTGAGGGGTAACAATTTGTAGTCCGACATCCAAAACATGTAAAGAAACAAAAATTAAAATCGGTTAATATCTTCTGTTCTCATTTTTAAATTTACAATATTTAAAATTTTGAAAATTGTAAAAAAATGTTGCCTTCTTCAAAATTTTTTGAAAATGTACAAAAACATTTTTTTTGATTGATTCAAAACTAAAATTCCTTCAGCTTGAACCAAAGAAACATCTCATTATTTTTCATTCATGGGAAACATTTTTTTCGTGGTGTATATAACGTCCCAAAAACGCAAAAAAATATGAAATCCTAAAAATCCTAAATCGCGACCAAAGTTTTTTTGTGAAAAAAGAAAATGATAACATTTTTCTTTGGTTCAAGCTGAATAACTTTCAGCTTCAACATATTCAACTTTTTTTTTAATTGTGTAAATATAACTCAATCAAAAAAAAAAAATTCTTGCACATTTAAAAAAAAAAGTATTACTGCGCAAAAATTTTATTTTTAAATTTCGTAATTTTTTTATTACTCTTCACTAATAAAAGGTGTAAATATAACAAATTTGTCATAATTTTTGAACCAATAGGAAATATTTTGAATTTGAAATCGTTAAATTTTGCTGATTAACATTTTTTTTCACTTTTGTCGAATGCCAACCCACAAGTTTTTTTCCCCTTAGCTTTTTCCTTATTTTTTTAGTTGAAAAAGCATCTCTACGGATGAAAATTGAACTATTTGTTGAAAATTTATTGTTTTTTTTTTGGGTTGAAAATTAATTTTTTTACCTGAAAATTTAACAATTCCATTTTTTTCAATTCATCTTCTCTCCTTGAAGATTCAACTGTTCGGTTGAAAGAGTAACAACTTTATTAAAAATTAATTTTTTTGGTTCAAGATTCATCTTTTTAGTTGAAAAAGCACATCTTTGGTTGAAAATGGAACTATTTTATTAAAAATTTGCTTTTTTAGTTTAAAATTAACTGTTTTATTTGAAAATTTAACAATTCCATATTTCGTTGAAAATTCACCTTCTTCCGTTGAAGATTCAACTACTCGGTTTTGAAAGAGTAACTAATAGTTTGTTAAAAATTAATTTTTTTGGTTGAAGATTCATATTTTTAGTTGGAAAAGAACCTCTGGTTGAAAATGGAACTATTATGTTAAGAATTTGCTTTTTTTTAGTTGAAAATTGTTTTATCTGATTTAACAACTCCATTTTTGGATTAAAATTTATCTGTTTTAGTTGAAAATTAAACTTTTTGGTTAATAATTCATGTATTTTAATTTAATTTTTTTTTGGTAGGAAAGTCAACTGACTGAACCAATCAGTGATAGAAGGCGACATAAGGTGGTGACTCTCGCCTCGGAAGGGCTGCAGTGCGCGAGTACTCAGACGAGTATATTGCGCAATATTATGCATCAAAATTTATAATTGCAAAAGTTGTGTAGGTGAAAAATTGCACATGCGATTTTAGCTACTGTGAAATTGATTCCTCAGTTCTGAGTAGGAATTTCCCAACCGTATCAGTCAGGGAGGAAGACCTTCGATCCGTAACCTAGGCAGACCAACACTTATAATAATATCTATCCGGTTACGGGTCACGGTTTAGGTTTGTTGGGGGTCTCGGGTGGTTATTAAGGTTTCACCATGGAGTCACCTTACTCACGCATATGCATTATCTGATTCAGTCACTAGTCAAAAATTCTTTGACTGATCACGCGCTGACATTAGATAGAGTTTGCACAACTTTTCATGAGAATTATTTTATTTTACAAACCAAAACGACGACTTTTCAACAAAAGAGTTAAATTTTCTTCCAAGGCAGATTATTTTTCAAAAGGGATGGAAAATTTCTACAAAATTGTTGGAGTTTTAGGGCAAAAAGAAGAGTTTTCTACAAAATATTTGGATCTTAGCCCGAAAATGTGAATTTTCAACAAAAAAGGTCATTTTCTATCAAATAGTCGAGCTTTCAACTACAAAAAAAATTTCAGTTGAAAAAAATTAATTTTCAAGTCAAAAAGGCAACTTTCCTACAAAAAAGTTGAATTTTAAACACGAAATTATGAATTTTCAACAAGAAACTTTAGTTTCAAATAAATAGTGAAATTTCTAACCAAAATTATTAAACCAAAAAAGAACAAATTTCAACAAAACAGTTAAGTTTTTAACCAAAAAGGATAAATAATTAACAGCGATCTTAAATTTTCAACAAAATAATTAAATTTTCAACCAAATAATTATCTTTTTTCAACCAAGCAGTTGCATTTTCTACCAAAAAGGTTAATTTTCTACTAAAAAATACGCAGTTTCAACAAAATACATGAATTTTCAACCAAATAGTAGAACTTTAAAAAAAAATTATGTTAAACAAATTTTTAATCCAAAAAGATACCTTTTATAAATAAAAGTTGAATTTTCAACAAGAAACTTTATTTTTATACAAACAGTGAAATTTTCAACCAACTTGTTGGATTTTCTACCAAACTGATGAAATTTATAACCAAAAAGAGGAATTTTATACAAAACAGTTAAATTTTCTATCAAATCGTCGAACTTTCAACTACAAGAAAAATTTCAGTTAAAAATATTAATTTTCAAGCCGAAAAGACGACTTTTCTACAAAAAAGTTGAATTTTCAACAAGAAACTTTATTTTCAAATGAACAGTAAAATTTTTAACCAAAATGTTGGATGTTCTACTAAGCTGTTGAAATTTCAAGTCAAAAAGACGAATTTTCTACAAACTGTTGAATTTTCAACCAAGAAATTTTATTTACTACTGAAAAATACAAATTTTTAACAAAACACACCAATTTTCAACCAAATAGTCGAACTTTCAACTAAAAAAAAATTTCAAGCCAAAGATACTTTTGTACAAAAAAGTTGAATTTTCCACACAAAAAAAAACTTTATTTTTAAACAAACAGCAGAAAATTTCAACCAAATTTTTGAATTTTAGACCACTCGGTTGAAATTTCAAACCAAAAAGATTAATTTTCAATCAAAAAAGGAATAGTTAAATTTTGAGTTGAAAAAATAAACTATCAACCATAAAAAACCGAATTTTCAACAAAATAGTTGAATTCTCAACGAAAGAAGAAATTTCAACAAAACAGCTGCATAATTGAATCTTTAAAAAAAAAGAAAAATTTCGGCTAATACAAATTTCTCAGTTAAGAAAGAAACAATCTTTTAACAAAATTGTATACCAAAATAGTTGAATTTCAAACCCAAAAAGAACAAATTTCAACGAAACAGTTAAATTTTTAACCAAAAAGGATGAATAATTAACATTTTTAATTTTTTCAACGAAATAATTAAATATTTAACCAAAAAGGATGAATAATTAATAACATTTAATAAATTTTAACGAAATAATTAAATTTTCAATCAAATAATAATATTTTACCAAAACAGATGAATTCTCAACCAAAAACAATTATTTTCAACCAAAAATTGAATATTTAAAGTTTTAGTGAAAAAAATTAACTATCGACCATAAAAACTCGAATTTTAAACAAAATAGTTGAATTCTCAACGAAAGAAGAATTTTCAACCAAACAGCTGCATAATTGAATCTTTAAAAAAAAAAAAAAATTTCGACTAATAAAAATTTTTCATTTAAAAAAGAAACAATCTTTTAACAAAATTGTATACCGAAATAGTTAAATTTGAAACCCAAAAAGAACAAATTTCAACAGAACAGTTAAATTTTCAACAAAAAAAGATGAATAATTAACAACATTTTAACATTTTTAACGAAATAATTAATTTTTCAACCAAATAATAATATTTTGCCAACACAGATGAATTCTCAATCAAAAAGAATTAATTTTCAACCAAATACTTAAATTTTTAACCAAAGAGGTGAATCTTAAATAAAAAACGCATTTTTAACTATTCTCGCTTGCTTGAAAGTTCAACCACAATTTGGTTCTTAATGCAACTGTTTCATTGAAAATTCGTCTTTTTTGGGTTGAAAATTCAACTGTTTTTTGGAAATGTTCGAAAATTCAGGCACATTTTGGATACTACAGGGAAAAGTCGGCAAAGCGTAACATGGGGGGGGGGGTCAAAATTGTCGGAAAATTGCATAACGTCATTTATGGATGGCCCTTAACTAAAATTTACGAAATTAGGTTGCTGAAAACGAAATTTAGTAACTTTTATAGCAAACTTACTACATTTTTATTAACATTCAGAAAATCTATCTGAAAATTACAAATAGTTTCCTAAAATTTGTAAATGGTAACGGAAATGTAAGTTATCGTGAACGAAAGAAGTGCGCAATTAGCAACTGCGCACTCCTCGCTTCTCGATGGTCATGGGCGGCAATGCACTGCAAAATGTTGTGTTGAATAATAATGATAACGATGCAGTAAACCTCTTTTTCCCGATTCTGAATGATCTCAAGCGTGCAAAGGATTCGAAATTTACACGAGAAGAAGAAACTTAAAAAATTGGTTGAAATCGCTCGGCTGATGAGCGAATTATCTTTGCAATAAAATAGTTACAAGGTACTGCAATCATCTGTCTCGTAAATGAACTTCTAAAAAGGTACATCAGGACCGCAAGTGACTAGCAGCAGCTGCATAAATTAATAATTAATCCTAGTTGCAACTGTATGGTGAGTCCGCTGTTTACGTCAAATGACGCCCTCTTGGCTAGATTGGTTATATCTGTAATTTTGAGTCGTTCCGTTCAATTATTTTTGTTTGAAAATCAAGTTCAATAAAATACCATGAAATTAACGGTGACTAAAGCTTTATGCAGTTACCGTTGCAGAAATTTCTGTTGCTGTTTAGGAAAATTTAGAAATAGTTTCTGCATAAAGCTTTAATGACTTCCCTGTTTTCAGGTCAACTGACCACCCCGAACTCTCCAGAGATTATAACAAGTTGAAACAAGGATTTGAGTAGCGCTTAGAAATGAAGAAAATAATTGTCTCTAATGAGCATAACGACATAATTTACGTAAATGGAAGCTGTTTCCCGTTTAAAGAGCAGAAAATCTGAATTGGCTTAATCCGTTTATACCCTGAGGATGTGACTCGTTCAGCCACCGACGTCGAGTCTCGTGCACTTGCTCATCAAGGGATATCAGTATCGATCGCTCGAAGGGGTGCCAAACCCAGGGCGTAGGTTAGTACCCCTATGGGAGTCAGGGGAGGGCATACGGCATTCCAGCTTGATGCTGGGGATGAAACTGTTTTGCTCTTGCCGAGACTGTGAAAGCCCAGTTTAGGGGATGTCGATGCAAACCGGGCTTTGGGCTTTAGGCCAAGATGAATGCGTCTAGGGCTTCCACACCCTTCTATTCGCCCATTGGACGACTTCGAGCGTGAGCTGCTTCCTGAATTATTCAATTCCATTTGTTGATTTTTTTCCAAGATCGCGTCTCCAACAGTGCTCTATAGCCTTAATCTCCATCTAGTCATAAACGAAATTATATTTATAGCCTCTCACATTTAGATGGGGTCATCACTCAATTTTTACGGTACTCAGAATAGTCTAGACTTCACAGCCCAAATGCTCTCGAAACAAAGGGAATAGGGTGATTTTTAACGAAAATAGGGGGAAATAGAGCAATGAATTTCTAACAAAAAAGTTGCCTTTCTAACCAAATAGTTGAATATTCAACCTTCAATGATGAATGTTTAAACAGAAAAGACGATCTTCAAACCAAAGAACTGAATTTTCAACCAAGAAGATTAATTTTACACACACAAATATTTTTGAACCAAATAGTTAAACTATCAACTAAACAAAATTTAATTTAAAAAATTATTTTTCACGTCAAAAAGAGGACTTTTCAACAAAACAGTTGAATTTTCAACTATAATGATTAGTTTTATACTAAAAAGGACAAATTTTCAACAATATACATGAATTTTCAACCAAATAATTAAATTTTCTACCAAACTGTTGACATTTTAAGCCAAAAAGAAGAATTTTCTATAAAACAGTTGAATTTTCAACCAAGAAAATTAATTTTTTACTGAAAAATACGAAATTTCAACAAAACAGATGAATTTTCAACCAAATAGTCGAACTTTCATCTAAAAAAAAAATCAACCCAAAGAGACAAATTTGATACAAAAGAGTTGAATTTTCAACCAGAAAATATGAATTTTCAAGAAAAAATTTATTTTTAAACAAAAAGTGATATTATCAACCAATTTGTTAAATTTTCTACCTAACTGTTGAAATTTCATGCCAAAAAGACTAATGCTCTCACAAAACAGTGAAATTTTTAACAAAAAATTTAATTTTCAGCCAATTAGTTAAATTTTCTACCACAATATTTGAATTTTCAACCTGAAAAGATTAATTTTCTACCAGAAATGGAATAGTTAAATTTAATGTTTGAAAAACTTAATTATCAGTAAAAAAACGAATTTTCAACAAAATAGTTGACAGCAATAACAGTTTTTGTTGAAAATTAATTTTTTCCTATTAAAGATTCATCAGTTTGGCATTGAGGAAAGACGAAAACAATGCTTTCGAGATCTTCGTGACACACCTATTTTAAAGAGAAAGATTGTTTTATTTAACCAAAAATAGCTTGAAAACGAAAAAATCTTTTTATAATAAAGCACAAATTTCATTGCAACATAGAAACATTTCTTTGAACCAAAAGAAATGAATGAAATGAAAGCCAATGAATATTTTCCTTGGATTCAAAGAAATTTTCTTTGAATCAAAGCATCTTTTTCCTGAATGTAGATAAACAAAAATTTTGCTAGATGGTTTTTGTATCATCTAATTCTAATAAATATCATACTTTGACTTTTCTGTGGTCATCAGTACAGGTAGTTCCTGCCCAATCAATTCCTGCGGTGAGCTCTTGTGTCCTCACAGGAAATTCAAGGGCTTCGTGAAATTTGCACGGAAGCCACATTCGACCCGAGCAAAATACTTTTCTCACGTCCACTCTATTCTTTCCCTTTCCGGTTCCAGAAAAACAAATTAAACAACAAAAGAAGAATTTAAAAGGCTCTATTAACAAAAAAATTTCTCTTATAAAAGAAATCGAGACAATATTTCGGGTGTGAATAGTTTGTGTCTATCAGACTTCGAACTTACTCCTATTATCCTCTTTTCCTCTTTGACTCTTAAAGAAACGGTTTCTTTAATTCAAGGCAAATATTTTTTAGAGTGTAATAACATTCAACTAGAAAATTACAGAGCTTGTTGCTTTCTGATTTATAATGGTTGACATCAAACTGATATTATGAGGCAATGATAAAATCGAAGAGTATTCAAATCTCTAATGATAATCCACACGCGACATATACCTCACGCAAACGAATCTCATTCCCAGCAGAAATGAGTCATCTCCTAGGCACGAGATATGGGATCGAATATAACGCCCTGCCAGGTCTTGTCATTTCAAGTATCTAGGCTGAATCACCCGGGTAAATGAAATTAGCGGCAGATTTTGTGCTAATATTGAAACAGGAAAAACAAGGTTTGCGTTTTAAAAGTAATTCCAGGTAAAAACTGAAATAGATTACTTCCAGGCTTCGGATTCAATTGAGAAATACAAAATAGTATCAATAGTAGCATAAATTTAGTAAAATAGGGTGATGGAAATTTACAGGCAGTTGCGTAAGAAGGTCTGATAAAATTCCCACAAATCCAATCAGCCAAGAATTTTGAGAAAATAGTAGCATTTGTGTAACTTTAATCAGTAGCAAACTGGTCTGCATCATTTTAAGAAAGTGCCAAACAATTTCAAAATAGAGGCATCAGTCCAAGGCCTGTACTTCTAGGAAAGATGTTGAAAGAGGTTTTAAAAATTCTGTTGTTCTTGCCGGAAATAGCTTTAGATTTAAGATTGGGGAAATGACTCGTTAATGCTATATTACTTCAATTCAAACAAAATAATAGAGCTTATATAAATGGGATTCTAATCATAAATAATTATCATTTTCTTCCGTGGGAAATGTTGTTGGCAACTTGTTCTAGTTTCAGGATCAGCTATTTCCGTGGTTGCGTTGGCGATAAATGATAGGAGATACGACGAGTTTGGGTAGCGAGAATGCTTGTAGTCGCTGGCACGTTAATTGGTCCGTGAATACGTGAGTGACGTGTCGGTAATTGCCGGCATCGGGACAGACGTTGTTGTGCCTTTCCATAAATCAATCGGATTCCGATAAGTAATCGGTGTCAACGATATTCTCGGCGATCGGAAAACGATCAGCTATCAGAACACCGCGAGAACAATGGAGAACCGTATACATAAATATGTAAACATAAATGTGCGTAATAGAGAACAAAATATGATTCACTTCCTGCAAGAGATTCTTGATCGCAATCCTTTGAAAGACGGCGGTTCCATTAACGGAGACACCAGTTTTAATCCGATCTTTGATCGTTTTATTCCTTCTGAATTCTGATTTACATACTAGTCATTTATAGGCATTTCCGTCTCACTTCTTATATTTCTTTGAAGTTTAGAATTTAGAATTATTTATAGAGCTCGAGGGTGGCAATCTTGTGTTTTGCGAGACAAGAGGGTATATCGTGTAGGATCTTTCTTTAAGACTCGGCTCTTGAGTCTGAAGGATGTTTTCTGGGAGGTCTTTCTTTTCGGCTGTACAAGGTACTCGATTAAATTGGGGCCGTAATGTAACCTAAGAGAATTATAAACCCTTCGCGGATATCCTTTATATCCCTTTTCATTACTGTTGATTGTTAAAAGAGGATTCACGGAAAACTATAGACTGAGAAAAATGATTAGTTGGGCCAACTACTTTGTATGTACAATATGGTACACTGCGCAGAAAAAAAATAGGGATTCAGTTTTGTTTCGGGTTAGATGATTTTTCATGAAAATAGGAGAATAATGAAGGAATAAATTCTTTCAAATAAAATAATATATGTACCATATTATATCCAATATAAAACGCTTTAAATGCTTAGCCTTCAAGTAAAAATATTGTAATTTGAACACGATAGCTGCATTTTTACCTAAAAAGATGAATTTTTAACCAAGAAGATTAATTATCTACTAAAAAAGCAGAATTTTCAACCCAAAATAGTATATTAATATTTTCAGTTAAAACCATCAGTTGAAAAAATAAATTTTGAACAAAATAGTTACATTTTAAAACAGAGATGGAATTTCAAGCTAAAAAGACTAATTTTCCATCCAGAAAAATTTTTAGTTTATAAGAAAGAAAAAAAATGTCAAGACTAATTTTTCTAATTTTAATTCCAATTTTTCAATCTTCAACAAAATACATAAATTTTTAACCAAATAGTTTAAGTTTCTACTAAAAAAAATTAATCAAAAACGGAATAGTTCAATTTTCAATCAAAGAGATGAATTTTCAACCAAAAAAATTAATTAACAAAAATTTGAATTCTCAGCCTGAACAGATTATTCTTTTTGGATTCTATTGATCTAGTTCATATTTAATCAAAAAATAATAAAAAGGGGAAGCTCCTTGAAAACAGGGGGAAAAATAATTCTTTAAAAAAGGGAAAATAAAGAGTATGATGTTTGATATTAAATAGATTTTTCCTAGCATACAGATTACTATACATTTGATACATAGATTAATTAAATTTTCTTTTGTTCATAGATAACATCTAAAATGAGATGGCTTGAAGTAATTAAAGCTTTTTCTTAAAAAAGTGACTAAAAAGTACCTTAAGAAAAGTTTGTAAAAATTTCTTAAGATGACTCTGTAGCAGCCATGTACATAGCTAATTGGCAAACAATTTTCTAAATCTATAAAGACTATTCGAAACTTGAACTATCCTGACAATGATTATAGCTAGAATCATAGAATTACAGTAATAAAACCTTTTATGATTCTAGAGAAGGTAAGAAATTTACCTATAACAAAGTATTATTTTCTGGTCAGTCTATAATTACGAGCATGAAGTCTAACTTATCATCTGGATTCACGTACGTAGCCAGCCATAAATATTGCTCTCCAGAAATAATAGTTCCGCGTATGAGTCTTCCTTAGAAAATAACTGTTCCCTATTAAAGGTCTCTCGCAGACGCACAGATGCACTTCCTTTGCATTTACTCAGGTTGCTCAACGACTTTTGCATCGCTGGTATATTTTTCTACCATTGTGTCCTCTTAACACATTCCGCATGTAATCCAACATATTTTATAACAGCTTCGACTGAGTATATCGTTTTGCATAGGTCGGAATTAGATTAAAGGTTTGTGTCCGCCGCATGCGTGGGTTGGAAAGAATTGATATGCTAATTTTCTTGGTGTACCTATACAGTCCTCCTGCTGTGTTCCCGCCTATGATGGTACTTTAGGAGAACCTGTGTGCTGTATATTAAAATTCATTGTTTATCTTACTCGGATACCGTGAGAAAAAAATTAGATGTTTCTAAAGTACGTGAGCAGATTGTCACTTGAAAAATCTATTACAAGCTTATTACAGACACAAACAACTTCACTCATAAGCCTATTTTGCTATGAATTAAAACGAAATCCCTGCAATTTTAGTAATTAGGTTCCCACAAGCCGCATTCCAGAGCTGTTTCAATTTCCAATCAGGTAATCCTGAAATGATTCTGCTGCTGCGAAAGAATGTAATCCCTCGGCAGAAGGCTGCTGTTTAAAATTTAAAACCTCGTCCGAGCGAACCCGTGCTCCGATTTTAAACATTCGAAATGGTTCTTCGACCGTTCAAGTATGCCATGTCGCTCTGTAATCATGGTCGCAATAATTTTCATCCTTCACATGCCCAGGGCGAATGTTTCTGGTCCTGTAATTAAGCACACGCGATGGCGAAAGGAATCGCCTTCCTCGTTTTCGCGGCATGCAAGCCAATTTCGCACCAATGTAATACCTATTCAGTACAGCTAGTGTATAGATATATGAGCAAACGTTCGAGAATTTTTGAAAATTGTTTATGAACAATTTTCATGTTTACACTCACTCGGAGTAAAGTGGTGCCAGGCATAAATAACTTAAGTAGCGGCAAAGAGGAATCTACTGCAAAGTAAAGCCAGTCTATGAATAGAGTAAACCATCTCGTTCTCCTTTTTTTGCTCAATTGGAAATCTCCAAGAGATGAAAGAAACGACGTTACTCAGGGTAGCCAGCTCGTGTGGTATGTGAGAAAAAGCGATGGTCGAGTTATTTAACCAAGGTGTTCCAGATCGCAAAAACTACCAGCTTGCCTCCGCAGATGATTAGATGCTTTAAGCAAACTGGGGACAAACAAAGTCGAAGGATATTCGATTTTGAAGAAGTCAAACACTAGAAATTTTGACGTAGATTTACTTGAATCTCTGATTCGAAGATTTGACATTGCTGATTCAAGTTTAAGGATTAAGAGATGAAGTAATGATAAGATTCTATTATGTCCTGTGGCTAGGTTGGTTTCGGTGGAGTCGGTTGTAATTTTCTCAGGACTTGGCTCTGGCAAAAAGTAAATTTGCGGACTTCAAGGAGGAACGGTAGAAAAGAGTTGAAAGCGAAATGATTTCCTTTCATAATGGGGTTTCTCCTCTGGTTGGCATCCGTCCTAATGGAGCCGCACATTTTGTTTTCGGACTTTGTTGTGCCAGGAGATGGCAATTCTCCCTTTGGGTCTTCCTTTCTTTGATCTCCGTGCGACTCTGAAGCGATGATGGATGGCGCTGTGTTTTCCACGGGTAACCACATTCGTTTTGGTTTAACCGGTCCACTCCAGAGGCAGGAAGTTCTCCTGGATTCGAGTCTCGATCTTCTCGATACGATCTCCAGCGATCCAGGATGACTGTGATTAATGCCCAGAGGTAGACCACAGGGATGTGGATTTGAAATTGACATTTTCGTAATCACCACCTCCGCCAAGGAACCTGTCCTTTAAATTTAGTCCAAAGGTTCCCTCGACATCGTTATGGTTATCCTCCTGGAAAGAACTTATAATCATAAAAACCAACCTCTCAATTTTCTCTTCCTTTCATCAGACTCACGACGAATTATTCTTTTTGTTTTCGCGCAATTATTTTATTGCATTCTCGGGCTGATATGACTTTTGGTATAAAAGGAATTCGTCCTAATGATCTTAGGTTTCCGCAACCTCATTGTCTACCTAAAATTTCGAGTGCTTTGGAGCGTGCCAGAGAAACAGGAGGTGGTAATTAGCACGCTTCCGGAATAATTCCTCTCGCTTCTGAAGCATCCGCCCCCGACACTCTTTTAGGTATTTAGGATCTACCCTGCCAGATAGAAGTCTACCTGTGGCTCTAAATTTCTAAGGGTCGGTCAATGGAAGGGCAGGTGTGCCACGAGCACGTTTTTACAATCAGAGTATCACTCAAGCTTGGAGTAGCTTGAACGTGACCAACCAACGCAGCAGCCCCTATTGCCTATGGATTTTTCATCTTTTTCTGAAAAGCAAGCTGAATATGAAAAGAACTTCCGAGTTGTGGCGGTTTTCTGTTTGCCCACGTTCTTAGGAGAGTCCACAATTGAATTATTAATTCTTTCGTTTGGGGATTAACCGGAAACCTAACAGATGTCGCCCTTTTTCAAAGTATTTTCAATTTGTATGCGTTCAGCAAACTCTGTTGAGGAAAACAATTCCAACATATGAAAGAAGATCGAAATATCAAACAAGGAAACGAACCTTTTTAGAATAATAATTTTTGTATCTTTCGTAAACATTTTAAGAGGCAATCCAAATTATTCTCTTGACTATAGTACAGAGCTATGTAATTTCGATACCAGCAGCCAAAGTAGCTAGCAGGTAAATACGTAGTCTTGTACTTGCTCAAGACCTCTAAAGACTACTTCTGAAGAATCCCGTGTAATTTTATGAAGCTCTGCCTCCACCTTTACGACCAGTTACTGATTCGAGTACCCTGATCTCATTTCAAATGTTGCTGAATTTATTTATACACCAATCAAATCCTATCAATAACTCAAGTACCGAATGCGTACTCAAGTGCCTTGTATTCTGACGATGAACTGGCTTTCTTCCTAATAAACATCCTCTTACAGACTCTAAAGTTTTTAACTGCCTTCTCTTTCTAATTAAGCCATTTCGTACTGTGCTGATGTTCCTACCGCAGTAAATTCCACTTGATCAATTTGATCTCGAAATTGGATCAGAATGATACGCAACGCTTTTATACAGATTTCGGATTTTTTATTTGATCAGCAAATTGTGCATCAGAATGATCCGATTCTCATGATCAAGTGTTTGTCTGAAGTTGAGAAATTTCCTACATTTTTTTCCAACAAAGAATTATGAACTTTCGATCAATACTTGAACTGCGTAAATCTAAAGAAACGCTTGGTAAAAAAAATTTCCAGAACGATAGAGATTTATAGCCCAATCAGGAAAATAAAATTTTTTCTCCCAACCTGAAATTCAGTATATTCTGAAATATTCCATGTTGTTTCTAGGAAGTAGTAAATCTCCCAAAAGTGGAAGTGATAGATATATCGAAATACTTTTAGAAACAAAATTAATTTTCAGGGTTGAATATTCTTTTTTTTTTTTAATAATTCGTTAAACTGAAAATTTAACCATTCTAGTTGAAAATAAATTATTTTAGTTTATAGTTCTTCTCTTTGGTTGAAAATCCAACATATTTATGTTCGAAAGTTAATACTTTTTGCGTTGAAAATTCAAATGTTATCTAGAAAATTCGCCTTTTCGGTTTGAAAATTCCACAATTGGGTAAAGTTTTTTTTACTCACTTGTCTGAAGTTTCTTTCTTGATTGAAAATTTTACTACTTTTTTTGAAAATTCATGTCCTTTGGTAGATTTTTCAGTTTTTTTGGTTACAAATGCAATTCTCTGGTTGAAAATTCAACTGTTTTCTTAAAAATTTGTCTTGTTGGGTTGAAAATTCTATTATTTTCTTGAAAATTTGTCTTTTTGTGTTGAAAATTCAAATATTTTCTAGAAAATTCGCCTTTATGGATTGAAAATTCCACAATTTGATTAAGTTTTTTACTCTCTTGACTGAAGTTTCTTGATTGAAAAATTAACTCTTTTTTCAAATTCACATCTTTTGGTATAAATTTCATGTTTTTAGTTAAAAATGCAATTGGCTGGTTGAAAATTAATCAGTTTTGGTTAGGTATTTGATTATTTTGTTGAAAATTCATTTTTCTGGATTGAAAACTTAACTAATTGGTTGAAAGTTGAACTCGTTTGTTCAAAATTTATCTCTTTGGTTTAAAATTTAACTATTTTATTGACAATCCGTTTCTTTGGTTAAACATCAATATTTTTAACTGAAAATTTAACTATTCCACTTTTGGTTGAAAATTTATCTTTTTTAATGGAAATTTTACGGCTTGGCTGAAAGTTTAACTGCTTTATTAAAAAATATTTTTTTTGGTTGAAGATTCATGATTTCAGTTGAAAATTCATATCTTTGTTTGAAAATGTAACTATTTTGTTGAAAATTCGTTGTTTTTGGTTTAAAAATTTATTTTTTTTTGAAGTAAAAATTTAACTATTCTATTTTTGGTTAAAGGTTTTATTATTTGGTTGAAATTTCAACAATTTTGTTAGAAAGTAATTCTTTTTCGTTGCAAATTAAACTGTTTTGCTGAAATTTCATGTTTCTCGGTTCAAAATGCAACTTTTTAAGTTAAAAACTGAACTATTTGATTGAAAATCCACTTTTCTGTTGATAATTTCATATTTTCGAGTTGAAAATTTAACTATTTTGTAGAAAATTCGTCTTTTTGGTTTGAAAATTCATCTCATTCAGTAGAAATTTCATCTTGTCTGGTTAAAAATCCAACTGTAGCAAATTAATTTTTTAAAGTGATAATGCAACTATTCCATTTTTGGTTGAAAATTGATCTTTTTAGTTGATAATTTAGCTATTTGGTTAAAAATTCATATTTTTGGCTGACGATTCATTATTTTAGTTGACAATTCCCCTCTTTCATTGAAAATGTAACTATTTTATTAAAAAATAATATCTTTAACACTTTTTGAAAGACAAAATTAATTTCCTCAAACATTCCTTGTTTTAGAAATATTATGTTGGACATGCCTAACTAACAAAGGATGATATGCAACGGATGTCTCGGGATTTAGTGTGACCTGAAAAGGGAGAAGAATTAGACACATTCTCGACAATGACAAGATTTAAATGTAAAGGATTAAAAAAGGCTTTAAAATAGTTTATCCCTTTCAAAGTTTTAATTCCCTAAAGAAAAGTGGAGATTGTGGACTGAACGAGATATGTTTAGTCGCAAACAGGTTCATAAGAAGAGAGCTATTTATGAAAGAAGAACCTCCGCAAAAGTTATTAGGTTATACGCGCGCACGCCTGCTGCTGCGTTTCATGTTTCTTCGGCTTATTGTTGATGCAGAATAATACCCTCAACGAGGTGACAGAGGATTTCCCAGGCTAAAAGTAGAAAAGTTTTCGCCTGGCCTGGGTTTTACCGAGTCCTTTTATATCAATACTAAAACGAGAATTTGCCTTCAGAATTCGAGATTCCGGGAAATCAGAAACATGCGACCTTCGACTCTTAAGATCAACTAAAAAGTCTAAAGCTCTAAAGAGTCTAAACTCAAAGGACCTAAACACTAAAGTCCCAAATCCCAAAGCCTAAATGGCCTTAACACCCTAAGCCTAAATTTATTCTATAGGAGGTGTAAAAAATACACCTGAGGATTCATTCGCAGAAGTGCCGAAAAATGGAAAAGCCACATGGGAAAATATATTGTTGATTAACAACAATTACAGATTATAATTTGCCTTTAAATATTGATCCGTAAATATTTCTACCTGTTTGGAATTTGGAAACGATTAGAGGATCCAGTTTCCAGTCCCTCCTACACTAAAACCTGCAGGGGCACCTTTTCACACGAGTGAAGAGGGTTCGGCCTATCTTAATAAGGTGCGGACAATCTTGACAAATATTTGTCAGACATAAATTCCTGCTTCCCTGGATTAAATAATCATGACGATCAATCGTATCAACGTTATCCTCGGCGCCTTAAGAGACACCTTGTCGAGGGATACTTTCGTTTTGCCTCTTGAGAAAGAATTAATCGAATATTTCAAACCAGAACTCTAAACACCAAAACTATAAAATCTCAGATCTAGCCCAATGTCCTAATGGAATTTCTCTGTTTTCGAAAAGAAATGGAATGGCAACCGTCGGAAGATCGAGACCCTCTTTTTCAAAATTTGAACACACTTTTTTTGTATCTCTATCGCAAAAGATAAGAAGCTCATCAGGTCTATCTTTATTGGCGATAAATTAGAGGATAATCAGGTATTCATGCCAATTTGCGATTTCTGAAGATAAGGAAACTAAAAAGAATTTTGCTCATAAGATTTGGAAAATGTTAAAAGGTAAAATATGGAAGGACTTCTTATTTAAAAGAGCCTTCAATTCAAAATGCTAACAGCTAACTTGTTAACGAAGTTTTTTCGTTTTTTTCTTGGGTTTTAACATGTCGCATAAATTAATTTTTGTTTGCCGACGAGCGATGAATCTTGGCGATTCGATATTGAAACGGTGCGAAATTCCTGAGAAAAATTCACATGTCTACCCACGATTCTTTGACCATTAGCATCGAGAAAGCGGGCGTTGGCGTAAAACGTCTTTTCGTTAGCAACCGAGATTTACGACTGGAGGTGCAGCGATAGTGAAAAAGCGAGTTTTGCGATGACGTTTCATTGCAGAGAACTGGGGATCTCCCAGCCGGATTAAATTAAAGCGATGACGATCGAATGCACTCCACTTAGATCATATAAATCTTGCAAAAGTCTTTCCATTAATATTTTATGAAACAAAATTTATTGATACTTTTTTGATAGATACTTTCCACAAAAATAGGGGAATAATAGGGAAACAAATTCTTTTGAATAATATTAATGTGGATACAATATTTCTAAGATTTCAAGTTGGTATATATTGTATTTTCAATAAAATAGTTGGCGTTTAAACCGGAAAAAACTAAATTTTCGACAAAAAAGTTAATTTTCATCAAGATAGTTCAACTTTCAAGCAAAAGAGAAGAATTTTCAAACAAACGGGTGGCATTTAATCCCGAAAAGATGAATTTTCAACAAAAAAGTTTATTTTCAACCAAACAGATTAATTTTCTACGAGAAAAAAAATATTTTGGAACGAAACAGTTGCATTTATAGTGCCTTTGCTATCTTTACATCATCAGTGTTCTTACCAAAAAGACGGATTTTCAAAAAAGAGTTGAATTTTTTACATAAAATATTTTTTACATAAAAGATTTTTTAATCAAGAAAGCAAAAAAATTAAACCAAAATATTGAATTTTCAAGCTGAAAAACGAATTTTCTACAAAGAAGGTTGAATTTTCAACTCACAAATATGAATTTTCAATGAAAAAAGTTCATTTTCAAATTACAAGTTGAATTTTTAATCAAAAAAATAATTTTCAACCAAAGAGTTGCAGTTTCTACAAAAAAGTACAATTTTTAATCCAAACATATGAATTTTCAATAAACAAGTAAATTTTCAACAAAATACTGGAATTTTTTACCAAAATTATTGAATTTTCAACACAAAAACATGAATTTTCAAGCAAGGAGATTAATTATCTACGAAAAAGACGAATTTTCAAGAAAATAAAGGAATTTTCCATCAAAAAGTTGAATTATCAACAATAGAGATGAATCTTTAAAAAAAATGAATTTTTAACAAAAAGTTTAACTTTTAACCAAGTATTTGAATTTTTCGTCAAAAAAGTTTTTTTTAAATCAAAAACATTTTACTTCAACCGAAAAAGACGAGTTTCCAACAAAATACACTAATTTTTAGTTAAAAACGACCAGTTTTAAACTAAAAATGGAATAGTAACATTTTCAGTTAATAAAATTAATTTTCAGCAAAAAAAAAACTACTTTTGAACAAAATAGTTGAATTTTCAACCAAGGAGATTAATTTTCTACTAAAAAGTCGAATTTTTAATTCAAACATTAATTTTCTATAAAAAAGATCATTTTAAACAAAATACTGGAATTTTGTACCAAAATTATTAATTTTTCAACACAAAAAGATGAATTTTCAAGCAAGGAGATTAATTTTCTACCAGAAAGATGAATTTTCAACAAAATACAGGCATTTTCAACTAAAAATAAAACGAATTTTTGAAGTAGTTATATTTTTAACAATAGAGATGAATATTTAACAACAAAATTTTGACAAAGAAGTTCAACTTTTAACCAAGTATTTAAATTTTCAACCAGAAAAGTTTTTTTTTTAATTAAAAACATTTTAGTTCAACCAAAAAAGACGAGTTTCCAACAAAATACATTAATTTTTAACTAAAAAGGATCAGTTTTAAACCAAAAATGGAATAGTTACATTTTCAGTTAATAAAATTAATTTTCAGTAAAAATATTACTTTTGAACAAAATAGTTAAATTTTCAACCAGAGATGAATTTCGAATTAAAATCATGAATCTTCAATAAAAAAATTAACTTTTAACAAATTAAATAAACTTTGAACAAATTGTTTGCATTTTCAAGCAAAAAATATTGAATTTTAAATCAAAAACCTTTGACTTCAATAAAAAAATACGTCTTTTCAACAAAATACACGAATTTGTAACTAAAAAGGATCAATTTTAAAATAAAAATTTTAAAATAGAATAGTTAGGATTTTCAGTTATCTAAATTAATTTTTAACAATATTCATGAACTTTCAACCAAATAATTGAATTTTCAACTAAAAAAAAAAGATTTCACAAAATAATAGTTAAATTTTCAACCAATAGGATGAATCTTGGAACAAAACAGTTAAATTGTTAACAAAGATATAATTTTTTAAACCAAAAAGTTAATGTTTAACCAAAAAGTTGGACGACTTTTAAGCAAAAATTGATGAATTTAAAGAAAAAGAATTAAATTTTTAATAAAAAAGACGAATGGTCAACAAAATAGTGGACTTTTTAACCAAATAGTTCAGTTTTCAACAAAATAAAGAAATTTTTCACAATTTTTTACCAAAAGAGATAATTTTGAATCAAAAATATAATAATAGACTTTTCAACCAAAAAATTACCTTTCAACTAAAAATATTTGAATGTTATTATTGGGTTCTATTAATTCAGTTAGCGTTTAAGCAATAAAACGAGAAAAAGGGGAAATTTCTTGAAAACAGGGGAAAAAGGAGGAATTCCTTTTAAAAATGGGGCAAAAGGGAATATGGAAGAAATGGATTTTGGTAAAAGCAAATTTATGCGAGACACTTTAAATTCGCAAATTAAATTTTTAAATAAAAAATTTGTTTCTATAGCGCGGATAAAATTGTATGGAAAATAGTAAACTTTTCTGGTATTGATTTACTTCATTCATGAAATTTGCATATTTTTGGCAGAGCTCTGCTGGAAAATTTAAAGTCCTTTCGGCAATAGATTGATCAAACAAATTTTATTTTTAGAATGCCTATACACGAGCTACTATTCTGCCCTCGGTACCATTTACATAAAATTGTTGAAAGATTGGAATACGGGTTTTAAAAAACGAAGATTGCCAATTTATCATCTCACTTTTAATGGAATTCCTTTCCGCTTCTTTTTTTTTATCGCTTAATCATTTTATCAACTCTGATCAAGTGATCACCTTAGCCATAGTTAAGTTAATATTTATTTGGATTCTAGAATCCCAGATTGTCGAAAAGATGAAAGGATTTACAAAAATGAACAGTTACTTTCATTGGGCAGAAAAGGAAATGATTAATAAAAATAATTATAATATAAATTATTTTACATTTTAACTTTTCTGACCCTTAAAAAATCCAGACTTCATAGTCAAGAATGAAAAAAAAAAACCAACCAAATTATTGAATTTTTAAGCAAAAAGACGAATTTGCTATAAAACAATTAAATTTTCAACAAAAAATTTCATCTTCAACCAAATAGTTGAAGTTTCTACGGAACTTTTGAAATTTCATGCCAAATGACGTATTTTGTACAAAAAAGTTAAATTTTTGACTCGAAAACAGGAATTTTCAACAAAATAGTTCAATCTTCTACCAAAAAGAAATGAATTCTAAACCAAAAATATAAAAGTAGACATTTCAATTTTAGAAAATGAACTTTCAACGAAAAATATTTGGATTTTCTTATTGGGTTCTACTAATTTAATAATTTACTTTTTTGAAAAAAGGAAAAAAAACGAATAATTCTTTAAAAGAGGAGGAAAGAGTGTCACAAACACACTAATTTTTAATAAACAAGATGACTTTTAACAAAATATTTGAATTTTCAACCTATCGGTCGAATTTTCAAACAAATATAAATAAAGAATATATTATAATAGCCAGTATAAATAAACAAGAAAAACCATCAACCAAAAACACTTGCATTTTTAACAAACTAGTGGATTTTTCAAGCCAAAGATGAATTTTTTTAAATACATAAATAATTATCAACACCAAAAATTCATTTTCAATCGAGAAATATAATTTTTCAATCCAAATAAAGATTAAAAAATTAATTTTCAACCAAAAAAAGGAATTTTCAACAAAATAGTTTAATCTTCTACCAAAAAGAGATGAATTCTGAAAATGAACTTTCAACGATAAGTAGTTGGATTAATTTATTAATATACTTTTTTGAAAAAGGAGAAAAAAAGAATAATTCTATAAAAGAGGAGAAAAGAGTGTGAAGTCTATAAATCCAAAAACTAAAAGTAGTGTCTAAATTAAAACATTCTTCTCGTTCTCGATTCTAAAAGCGATTTTTATAAAAATGAGAAATGAGCAAACACTTGAAAAGGAAGCTCTGAATCAAGACCTCTCATTCACTATCAAAGCATGTTCTTCCCACAAGAATACGTATAATCTATCCAAAGATAGAAGAATTCTTCGAAAAGATTATTCTCTAAATTATTGAAATTGTTTGAACAAAAAAGTAGTTAAACAAAGCGTATTTGAAGTTGGAGAGGCACGGAAAACAATAAAGTTGGGTCAGATTTACTGAAGATAAGGATTATATCTTTCCTCTGAAATCTCGACATTTGGAATTCATCTCAACTTCCGCTTTCCAATGACGGAGAGACGAGGAAAGATTAAAAAAGTCCAAATTACTGTGGACTTACTTTTGAATTCATATCGCGTGTTCGAATACGCGCATTCCGAGAAATCAGAAAAGAGCTCTTGGGAGATTGCTTCGTATTTGTATTTTAACCGGAAATATATAACTTTTTAGGCCTGGTTGAATTAAATTTGGAAAGATCTACAGACAATCGGTTTGGTCGATCGCCTCCTCGAGGATTGCAACCAATGGATAATGGAATGCTGTGCCCACGTGCATTGCTTGATGCTATCTGATTTTACATTTTTCGTTACCTCCTTCCTACCTTTCAAGTTCCAGTGCATTGCTTTTCACTCTCGTGCAAATTCAATAAATTTCTCGTATTTTAATATCAAACTTAAGAGACACAATCTATTATATTGAAAACACTCGAGTGACTGATCATTTTTAATCTTCACAGGGATCACAGCGCAAAAGGAGCTCAAAAAAGGGGAAATAGGGTAATTTTCTCACGGAAAAGGGGAAAATATAAAACATTTACAGGGATCACAGCGCAAAAGGAGCTCAAAAAGGGTAATTTTCTCACGAAATTCAAGAATTTATTTTTAAAAATTGGATATAAGGCAGAGTGGGGTATGGTGT
>JAABKJ010005880.1:0-22529 GCA_011634705.1 Andricus grossulariae | reverse complement strand
GATGTCATTTTTTAGATGACAGTTACTCCCAGTGGGACCCTGCGGTGGTTGTTAACCTTTAGTTTATATATATATATATGCGGATACACAAAAAACTGGTTAACAATTTGATATTAAAATTAAAATATAGTGATAAGAAGAAATCAAGTTATCCTTGAAATTAATTTTTTTGTTAATAATTTTGGACTACAAAGCATTAAAAATTTGCAATTTTTAATGATTATTTAAATTGCTTCACCTCGCATTATTCAATTTGCAGTGCAGAGTTATTCTATAACTATTTGTTTAACTCGAAAAAATTGATGTAAAAACAAAATAGATAGTGTACTTAGAGCATTCGAGTGCGTGATATATAATTGTTATCTAAAAAAACTTTCCGAATTCCTTAAACAATTATTTTTTAAACAATTTATCGCGAACATCGATTTACAAAAAAGTGTTATTCGATTCTACTAACAAAATTGAATTAGAATTCGTGTACTGCTCCTTTCTTATCTATCATCGAATTTGTTTACAACAATGAATAAAAAATTTAATTCAATGCAGTTCTTATCGAAATTTACAGCAAATAAGATGGTGAAGGAATAACGCAAATGGTTCGTACGTAATCTTTCTCTTGAAATAGAATCTATGTCAGCTCAATATTTTATCAACTTTTTTCAATAATTGTTTAAATAAATAATAATTTTTTTCAATAATTTTGTATTCAATTAATTTTCTAAGGTAATTCTAAAAATAATCAATATATTTTAAGAAATATAATTTCATTTGCACAAAATTCATCAACCAAATAATGACCAGGAAGTGAATCTGTATAATAAATAATTCGAAAGAGACAGGGAACAGACTAATATAGCCGGTGCAATATATATTAATTTACATTGAATGTTTAGTAGATCAAGGAAGGGGATATTTATTACTCATATGTTTCAATCTCTTACTGAATTTAGATGTTTTTTAGTTTCTCGGTGGCCATATTGGACCCTCTATTTTGTTTTTGAAAATTTTGAAAACGAATTTGAGATCAACGACACCAAAAACCTCTACGAACTTTAGAGCATCCAAAATATTAATAAATAATTCTTCGTTGGAGGTGTAGGCAATTCCATAAACATACTAAATTTGGTAATGTTGAGTATTTTCAACTAATATTTTCTTGATTTTATAAGGCTATAACCACGCCAGTTTTGGGTAAGTAACTTTTTTTGAGTAACTAGCTACAGTTACTTAACTTAGCGAAAAAGGCAAGTTGTTCCTGTTACGTTACTTGTAACTTTAACTAGTTTTATTTACTAGATGAAGTAATTTCAAGTGAACTAAAAAGTTACTTTTTGTCACTACCTTATTTTAAAAATTTTAAAGTCAAAATAACTAAGGTGATAATTAATAAAAACTTAATTCAAAAAGAATTAGGCATTAAAGTAAATAAAAAAAAACACAATACAGAATATTCTGCCCATAGGTTCTGAACAGTCTTGTTTCTCCGCATTCTTCGACAGGATCACCCGAATTACTTGTTTCATTAACTTTATTTTCATCAGCCATTAAAAATTATGTTTCAAGTCGAATTTCATGTTGAAATTAAGATTCACGTATTTAATTCTAGCAATTCAGATTCGTTGCATGAAATTTGTGCAAGCCTGCTTGGATTTGCTCTCGATTGGTTGGTGCTATAAACATTAAACAACATGAAGCACGTACGTCAGCACATTGCGATATTCTGTTTTTGTTGTTTTCCGGCCTGCACGTTCCATATCCGAATTTCTTTTTATCCCATGACCCATAAACCTCTCTCCAATTGGAGATATACCAAAAACACAAACTAACTTCAAAGTAACTAAAATTAAAGTTACAAGTTACTGCAAAAATCGTAACTAAGTTTCGTTACAAGTTACTTTTTAAAACAGTAACTTAGTTACCTTAATAGCTACAAACAACGTACGTTTTCAGTAACTTAATTACTTGTAACAAGTTATTACCCAACCCTTAACTATGCCACATATCAGTTAGGATATGTGTCCCTGGTTCCAGGTATTTTTAGATTACATTCTAACAGAATTTTCCAAGTAAATATGATAATTACTTACCTGGATAACCTGTCGCAGGCAACTTAGCGTAAAATATAAATCTAAATTGAGAAAATCATTGAGTTATTTAAGCTTGTAACAAATAATAAAATCTAAGAAACAATTAATAAAAACAACGCTCAAAAATTCATAGTCAGAGTTTATTACTGACAATCATCAGGATTAAAATATTAAATCAGACAAACCTTCCGACATGAAATTAGTTAAGAACTAAAGAATTTCTAAAGAGATCTTAAGATGAACGAATTCATAAAAGGTCAAACAAAATTTCAGAGAATTCAGAGAATCTAGGGAATTTAGAGAATGCAGAAGAATTCAGAGTATTCAGAGAATTCAAAAGTTCCCGAGAATTTGAAAGAATTCAGACGATCTCAGGAGAATTCAGAGAATACAAAAGACTTGGTGATATTTCAAATAATGCCAGCATCTCCTATGCCAACAGCTCCTCGACAAGAAAATGCACGAATCTGCACGCATTTCACGTAAAGAAATTCCCAGCGATAGGTGGAGAGTGTGGCATACACGTGCTCAGTACCTAGAACACATACGATCCAGGAGTCCCACTTATGCAGGAACGACGTATCTCCAAAGACACAATGGTGCCCTAAGAGTGCTCTACTACCATCCTTGTCGCTCTTACAATGTTGGCCGTGACCCTGTACTGTCGAACGCCCCGAGGGAGATAGAGTCAATTCTCTAGAACTAGAAGTGACGAATTTTCTGGAACTACGAGTTTCGGACAGCAGTTTCGATTCTACACCCGAGGACTGACAATCTGACATTGTTCTCTAGGACTTCGAGAAACGAATTTTATTTGTCATCGAATTCTCGGCTACGGCCTACTACAATATCACAGCCAAGTAGAAGGAAATGAGGGAGATGTATCTCACGTTCGTGATACTCCGGGTTTACTGTGAGCCAGTATCATTTTCATGAATAGTAGTTGCTCGCATTGGGACCCTGCGATGGTTGTTTAACCTATGTTTTATTTATATATTTATATATAGCTGAGGAGGTGACACTGGGCGCGATGATTCGGGCGAACTACCTGGCGGTAGTTCGCCTGCTAAGGTGGATAAGTAGGTTCTCACTACTCGAAGTCTACACGGTGTGCTGTCTAGGCTCCCGAAATATTGATTTGATTTTCTCTCGGTACACTGTCTATGTTCCACAGGCACTTTATTTGATTTTCTTTTAGGGTCTCTATACAGGCTTCAAAGAATATTTATGATTTTCTTAAGTTATCTCTGGGTACGCTGCATCCTGGGCACGCCGTCACAGGCTCCAGGACACTTACACGGTATATGCTATCTCAGCTGACCTTGATTTATCAAACTTTTTCTATATATATTTTGCAGGAAGTCGTGATATAGAAAATATCATTGTATGCTTCTGCGTAACTGAATAAATGTCAATTTGTGTGATAAAAAATGGTGTACTTTACCAGAATCAGTATTAAAGGCAAATTAAAAAAATATATCCTTGAACTCTTTCAATACAGTGCATATTTCGCTGCTTACCTACCTATGGTCCTCAGTCAACGTGCTGTCACCAGAGTACTTATCCGCTTACGGTGATTGACTAATTTACCGACGTGAATAAATAAAATTGTTTGGTGTCTAGGAAGGAAAAAGATGACTTAGAGTTGGAGGCATCGGAATTAAAACAAAAGCTCAATTTGAAAAATACGGAATTGAGTAATTTGCAGCAGGGACTCCAAGAAAAGAACGCGATTTGTTCTCTCAATGAACTAAAAATACAACAGGTAAACATTCTACAGTTTGTAATGTGCGCAGCAAATGATTTTGAAAATTAAAGTCTCTGGTATCATTGATCTTTTTTTTGCAGTTGACAAATTCATCCCAGCACATTCAAGCACTAGAAAATCGACACCTTACATCAACAGTACATGAACAGCAACTAACTCAACTGAAAGAGGCACTAAACTCCTTAAATAATGAAAAAGCCGAGGTCAGCAAACAGTATCGGCGTTATGTAGAACAATTGGATGAGCGGAATCAGAAAGTTATTAACGAGGTGGGTACATCCCGTTCATTTATCTCCGTAGGCGAATAAAGAAATGGCTTTCTTCAATATATCGTATACGGCTGCAAGACTTTTGCCAATATAGAGATCAGTTGACATTTCTTGTATTATAGATTAGTCATTCGTTAATCGTCACACAGAGTTGAATACCAGAGTTGCAAACTTACGGCGTATGATAATGGTTAGAATTCACGAACAACGGGACTTATAGTCCGAGAGTAACTGGGCTGCAATAAGACTTGATTAATTGTTCACCATGAGCCCATTTGATTACGATATAATTCGGTGCATGGTTCGAAATGTTCTGAACTGCGATATATAATCGTTCGATGGTTCAAGATGGTCTGAACTAGACTTTCCTCTTCCAAGGCATGTTTATAGTGATTGCAGTATCCCTTTAGATTTACTTAGTCACTAACATTCTCATTATATTTTCCTAATTAATACAATAATTCGGGTAAAATTGCATGATGTTATACTAGGGTGTAACGAATCGTTTTGTTCCCGGGAAAAAATTCCCATAAATGATGTACCAAAACTGTCAATATTAATCCGCGCCACCGTTTATATTATTTGATTTCAAAAAAACGTTTCCTGACAAAGAACCACACACAAAAAAAAAAAAAAAATAGTGAGAATACATAAAACTGCTTTTTAGAATTTGTCAAACATTTTTCGAGCACAATACAGAGGATTTGAGTGGAGGGGTCAAAGTTGAAAGTTATTGGATGCAAATTATTCTTTGAACAAATCTTAAGAAGTGACTGAAACCTCATTTACAAAACGTTGACAACAATTAGATAGTTGTTTTCCCCTTGTTTTCGAAAACTGAGAAAAACTAATTTTTTGTAAATTATCTTTTTCTAATATGATTTATAACTAAAGTTAATGAAAAATGTTTTTGTTTATATCTTAAGGAATCTTGAATCATATAATTACAGAATACGTACAGTTTTAAAATTCATAAATATCGGATCATTTACAATTTAATTTAGAAAATTGATGAAATTATGATTTTTGATGTTCTGTTTTGATTTATTTTACACCTTACTTTATTAGTTTCGTGTGTGATATTGGTTCAGATTTTTCTGCTTCATCTCCTTCGAGTACACTGTTACTTCTTTACATGCATGTCTGGAGGTATTTGCGATGTATACTTTCCTGTAGTTGTTTTGTCCAACTTCAACTTTCCACGCATGAGATTTTTGAATGCCAGTAATTCCTGGAACTTTTTCCCACTCTTTTTCCTTTCCTTCTTGAAAACTGGCAACTTCCTCTGGTGAAAGCAGTATTAGATTAATGGCGCTAGTATACTTCTTCACTTCTCGAACAAAGGATTCGGCATCGTATAAAGATTCCAGATGTGACTTCTTTAAGTTATGATTAATTGCAAAGTATTTTACCAAACCGCCAATGCCATCACAGGGTCTTTTCCCATGGCCAGATACTGAAAAGATCTACTTCTTCTTACAAGACGATTTACTCAATGCGTGATACTAATAGCGATTTTTAAAATGAGCTGCAGCTCCATCTGTTATTATTGTAATTTCTTCCATTTTCTCAGGATTCGAAGATTCAATTAATTTGTTTGAATTGCATCTTTTACGATTAACTTCCAATTCTCAGCAAAGTTAAATGATTTGAATTACTCTTAGCGCGATCTTTCTCCTCTTCGATTTCTTCTCTTTGAATATTTTTCACATATATGTGAACATTAGCTTTTTCTGTCCAGGTTGCTAACTCTTTGACAAAACTTTCAATAGAAGTAGTTCTCTTTTCTAAGTCACCTTTGTTCCAGATGGCGAAAACAATATCATCTGAACCAGTTTTCTCTACCAATCCTACAGATTGAAGCGTAATGCCTCTAGCTTCTGGATATTTTTTGCAATCTCCAAGCTGACAATCTTCGGTTACAAGACAACACATCACTTTAGGCAAAATTTCATTTTTTGTTTTCGAAACAGGTGAAATATTTCACTGATACTTCGCGTTAAATATCTTTACTTTTTTAATTCTTTCACCATTTTCCTTAACTGCAATTACGTCATTTTTATTTGGGCTTTGTCTGGTACAATCTACTTGATCACTTAAATAATATTCTAATGCTAATTGCACTTCTACATCACGCACAGGATATCCATTGTATGGGTCAGGAGTGTAATATATTCCCTTTCGATCGAAAATTTCCTGGCTTGATCTACCATATATTTAGTTATTTCAGGACACGTTAAATGTAAATCTTGCTTCGTATATTCTCTTGGCACCAGCGTCAGCAGACGGATCTTTTTTTGTGCATTTGTACAGTTTTTCAAAGCTTTTTGAAAATGAGATACCCATTCGTCGCAAGGAGAGCACTTTTCTTTTGGCAATGATACATTATAAACTTTTGAAAGCTTACTGGTTGTCGATTCCCTAAATGCACCTATCAGCTGTTTTCTTTTTTGCAAGCATATTTTTCTCGAGACCCTTCTTTGATACTTGATGGAATTCTATAAGGCGAAGTATTTAATTTCCTATCTGAAATTTAATGATTTGTTTCCTCAATATGAAAAATTGATTGAAATTCTTCGTCTTCATACTCTAACTGTTCATTTTCACATACATTTACATCATCTAGCATTGGTTCTTCGTCATCGGAAATTGCCTGACTTGAAGACACGCGAAACTTACCAATAATTCGACGGTAACATTTTTTTCGCTCACTTGAATAAATTGATTTTAAAACATTGGCCATTTTATCTTAACGAATGAAATACAATTTAAAAAAAAACTATATCGAACACTGTAATCATTCAACACGAGTTTTTGACTCCAGATATTGCCAAAGATGAAATGACACTAAACAAAATATTCTATCTTTCCGGACTACCGTCTTTTTCTGGTAGTGCATTCAATTTTTTTTATATCGACAACATTTTTAATCAACTTCATGGTCATACATCATATTAAAAAAAAGTCAGTTTACAAAAAATAAGTTTTTTTATAACAAGGAATAGTTTCGCGAGGACGAAACTCACAGGATATCTTCATCATAGTACAATAAATCTACAAAAAAATCAACAAAAAATCGAAGGTGGCCTTTTTGAGAAAATTGACTTTTTATTTTTTTGAAAAATGTACGCCATTTTGATGATTTTAAACTTTTTTCAATTTTCTTTGTGGATTTTAGGAGTTTAGTTTTCCCTACAAGCTCCTGCAAAGGAAATTAAATTATGTCAATTGACCTGCCGTACAGTGATAAATATGGGAAAAAATCGAGCCACGCGACGATTTTAATTAAATAATAAATTTTTTTTATTCTTCTCTAAATATGTTATATTTAATATTTCTAGTGAGAAAATTTTTATAACTACCCATATATTTTTTTAAATTAACCATGAAACGACTTGCCTCAACATCAGTGAAAATTGTTCGAAAATAACGCAGGACTACAAAATATTTGCGGGAGTCGAATACACTCATTTGAAGGCCAACTTCGTTAATTAGAGAGATATCATATTTTTGACCTCAGATTCTGAAAGAGCAGAAAATTTTACGTTCGGATATATTTTTACCCGCGGGATCGAGTTGATTGACCTCTAGAGGTCACATGAAGTTCAAAAGCATTCTTTAGAATTTATGAACCTAGCAGCTTGTCATGGTTTGCTAATATCAAGGTAATGATCCTTACAAAATATGTTTTCGGATGCGCTGATCACGAACCCGTGATCCCTATGTCCCCTACACGTCAGAATGAAGATCATTGGAAGGTTAACTTTGTTAATTCGAGAGATATCATCTTTTTGACCTCAAATTTTCAAAGAGCAGAAAATTTTATTTTTGGATATATTTTTGCCCACGGAATCGAGTGATCTCTAGAGGTAACATGAAGGTCAAAAAAATCCTATAGAATTTCTGAACCTAATAGCTTGTCATGGTTTGCTAATATCAAGAAATATCAATATCCTTACAAAATATGTTTTCGAGTGCGCTGATCATGAATCCGTGACCCCTATGACCCCCACACGTCGGGATCAAGGTCATTTGAAGGTCAACTTAGGTACTTCGAGAGATATCATATTTTTGACTTCAGACCTTCAAATGACCTTGATCTTGACGTGTAGGGATCACAGGGGCCACGGATTTGTCATTAGCGCATCCGAAAACGTATTTTGTAAGGGACATTACCTCGATATTAGCAAGCAATAAGAAGATAGTAGGTTCAGAAGTTCTAAAAAAAGTTTTTGACCTTCATGTGACCTCTAGAGGTCACTCGATCCCGCGGGTAAAAATATATCCGAACGTAAAATTTTCCGCTCTTTCAAAATCTGAGGTCAAAAAGATGATATCTCTTGAATTAACAAAGTTGACCTTCCAATAACCTTGATCCTGACGTGTTGGGGTCATAGGGGTCGCGGATTCGTGTTTAGCGCATCCGAAAACGTATTTTGTAAGGATCCTTACTTTTATATTAGCAAACCATGACAAGCTGCTAGGTTCAGAAATTCTAAAGAATGCTTTTGACCTTTATGTGACCTCTAGAGGTCTCTCGATCCCGTGGGTAAAAATATATTCGAACGTAAAATGTTCCGCTCTTTCAAAATTTGAGGTCAAAAAGATGATATCTCTAGAATTAACGAAGTTGACCTTCAAATGACCTTGATCCTGACGAGTAGGGGTCATAGGGGTCACGGATTCGTGATCAGCGTACCGGAAAACGTATATTCCACTCCCAAAAATATTTTGTTGTTTTGTGTTATTTTCGAAAAATTGCCACTGATGTTGAGGCAAGTCGTTTCATGGTTAATTAAAAAAAATATGGGTAGTTATAAAAATTCTTTCACTGGAAATATTAAATATAAGATTTTTAGAAAACAATACAATTTTTTTTTATTATTTGATCAAAATCGTCACGTGACTCGAATTTTTTCCAATATTTATCACTGTGATATGCGGCAAACAGCTAATATGTTAATTAGTACTCTCTGTTTAAGTATATTGTTTAGAATTATTTTGAATTGCTTTGAATTCTTTTATTTTTTTGAAATGTTCTAACCTCCTTAAATTTTTTTGAATTCACTGAATTCTCTGAAACACTTGAAGTCCTCCAAATTCCTGAGTACTTTAAATTTATTGAATTCCTTCAATTTTCTGAACTCTCAGAACTCCTTGCATTCCCGGAATTTCCAGAATTCCTTGGATTCTCTTATATCCTTGATCTCTCAGAATTTCCTGAAATTCCTGAACATATCTGAATTCTAAATTCATGGAATTCCCTGAATGTTTTGAAATCCCTGAAATTATCTTTATTCCTCGAAATCCTTCAATTTGTAGAATATTCTCAATTCTTTCTCTGAAATCCTTGAATATTTCGCATTTCTCTATTTCTCTGAATATTCTGAATTCCTGAAATTCTATGGATTCTCAGAAATCCTTGAATTCCCTGAATGCTCTGAAATCCCTGAAATTCTCTAAACTCCCTGAAATTCTTGAATTCTTTGATTATCCTGAATTCTTTGAATATTCAAAATTTCCAACATTCTTTAACCCCTGAAAATCTCTGAATAACTTGTATTCTCTGAATTCTCTGAAATTCTTAAATATTCTGACTTCCCGAAATTCCTTGAATTCACTGAATTACATAAACTTTTAGAAGACTCTCAATTTCTGAAATTCCTTGAATATTTTGGAATACTCAAATTCCTCCAACTTCTTGAACTCTTCGAATTCCTTGAATTCCTTGATTTTCCTGAATTCCCTAAATGCTCTGAATTTCTTGAAATTTTATTGATTCCCGAAATCATTTCATATTCTTAATTCCTTAAATATTCTAATCTCCAAAAATTTTCAAAAATTTTGAGACCATCGTTTTTCAAGATTTGAAAATTCTTTGTGCAGGTATTAATAAAACGCGGAAAGTGGAACAATTGATCACAGCGCCTTTTTTCGATAAAAATAAAATCAACCAGGTTAGAGAATTTTCAAAATGAAAAGAAAAAACAAACGAAAATGAACATTTGAAGCCAAACAACACACGATATGAAAAAAAGTCAAGAAAAGAGAAACGTTGATTTTTAAAATCCCTACAAGATTATCATAACAACTTTTTGAATTCTCTTGAAAAATCAAAAATTCAAATTTCGGTCGCACAAAGAATGATGCAAAAACAAAAATTCCATTTCTCGTTCAAACTATGAAAGATACGAGAAAAGATAAGATAAAAATTATACATCCAAAAACGATCTATAAATTTGTTGTGAATCACTTTTTGATTTGACGCACAGTTTTTGTTTCATTCGTAAAAACAATTGAAATGAAAAAATAAAAATTTTTGGACAAACGACACAAGCCACGAAAAAAATGAATCAACGGAAGTTCTTCACACAAAAAGAGCTCCAAATTAATTTTCCATCATTTTTTGATAAGGTGCGTGGTTTTTGTTTTAATCGTCAAAAAAAAAATTACACACGAGCAACTTAAATTTTTGTTCAAAAAGACAAAAGGTACAATAAAATGTTTAATAACGAAATTATTTTAAAATGAGATCTGAAAATTTGCTTTTAACTTTTTTTTTCTCACGAGACACGTGATGAGAATGTGTTCGTTAAAGCCGAAAGAGCTTCAACAAAAGAGAATTGACAATCACTAAAACTCAGTTGTCGATAGTTCTACCTTTAATTTTAAAAGTCCTATATGCAAAAATGTGGGGGATGTACAATGACCGAGCGTTTCTTTCAACATGGATTTATCGAAATAAATGTTCAAGCTTTCATGAAAATTGGCAATCTCTTCACATTTTTTTTTGCTTCAAATTTTGCAGTTTTTTATAGATTCGGGTTTTTCAGTAATTACTTGAATTCAGAGAAATTTCACTTACTCGAGATTTCTATTTATTTACGCGATATCGAATCAAAAAAGGACTATATAAAAGTATTTAAAAACTATATGAAAGTGCTATATAAGAGACATTTTGGGCTAAAAATAATTTTTGTAAATTTTCAATATTTTTAGAGTTCCGCCATATGAAATTTTTAGGTTGGATTGTTGTGAATTATTGACATTTCTGGTACTTTTAATTGAATTATGAAATAACCTTTTATTTAAAAAAATTGATGGAGACTCTTCTGGTTCCAGAAATATCGTCATTTTAGTGAGACCATTCGCTGCGCTCCGCTGTGCTGTCTCACAAATGATAGAAACTGCAAATTTTGTTTTATCTTCTTGGAAAAATTTCATTCATGTATAGCGTGGCCTGGGTTCATTACTAAAGATTGCATGAAATAAAAAAAATGGTGTACTTCTAATGATAATTGTTATAAATGAGGTCTATTAATAAACACGGAATATTATAGATTGCTTATTTGTAGAGGAGATTTCGGCATTAAAATTACTTACTTTTATCGACAAAGTGATACTTGATCACAAAAATATGTCTCTCGATATTATTTTTTTAATTTTGGAAACAAATTAAGTAAACAAATGATCACGGTATACATTTATAGTCATAACATAATGTCACTGCCAACAATTAGGCTGACAATTAGTTTGACAATTGTTGATATAATTTGTTTATAAATTTAACAAATAATATTAAATGACAAGCTTTTCTTACTAAATTCTTATAAAGTACACTTTTAACATAAATTATAAATAATTAAGAGATAGAATTATTTTTTGTTGACTTCAAATGTGCTTAATGAAAATTTGTTTACATAATTTGTTTCTAAAATTAACAAATAATATCGAATGACATATTTTTATTATCAAGTATCACACCTCAAAAAAATTATGCACTTGGCAGATGGGATTCTTTGTACCCCAGCTCGGAAAACATGCAATAATTCGGAAAGTTATTAACATTTCGATCTAAATTTTTTTTCGTATATTTCAAATCTTTCTTTATTATAATAATGCCTCATAGTTGCAGTATTTTTGTTTGTTAACGGCGAAAAAAATTATTGAAAAAAACAATGTATCGATTTTTCATGGAACCTTGAAAAAAGTCTGGGGTATTTTGGACCTCTGGTGCCTGCATTTTTTTCAGGCAAAATTACAAAATGGTTTATTTAAAATTTTATAGTTGAAAACATATATAATTTTACTCTTTATACCTCTGAATTTTAACAAAATTCAATTACCGATTCCAGAAATGTCGATAATTCGAAAAAATCCAAGCCGAAAATTCAATATGGCGCAACTCCCAAAATTTTGAAAATTTCTTAAAATACTTTGGGCCCAAATGTGTCTTCAAGAGCACTATAAGTTCACAATATGATTCATAAATTCATGATCTCCTTTTATTACAACTTGAAGTTATATTATTAGATGTTAATTAGACAATAAGTTTTTCTATCATTTGGAATAGCAATAACATAATTTTTTTTTGGTTCCAATTTTCCCGATAAATCAAAAGGTTCTTTGGTTCACTTATCGAGTTATAAGTTATAAGGCTTGATATAATATTCTTTGAAAAACTGAACTTTGGATAAATTGCCAAAGTTTCATTGCTTGGCGAAGACAGGTGCGTTAAGGCGATAAGATGAATTGTTTTGGTCACGGTGAATAGGTAAAAGTTGAGAAGAAAAAAGAAAATTTTACAAGGAACCTTACTTTGCATTATTTACAAATTACACTTCATCATCAAATTCAAAATATTTTACAGTACGCATCAAAAATAGAATTGTTTCTATTTTTTTTTTTGCTACTAAACAAAAAACATAAATGTTAAAGATGAAATTTTCTAATTTAACAACTATAATTCAAAAATAAACAAGCACTTGAAATTCATTACTTGCATATGCGAAAGCAAATATAGCTCAATTTATATATAGTAAACTATATCAAAGTTTATAATTTGATGTATTATGAATTCAGGTCATGCTTCTGAATTATTTTAATTATAGTTGACTGTTGAATATTAAAACTTTTTGAAACGGTTTGTTCATTTCTCGATAAGTGTGTATATATAATAAACACAATTTCTCTTTCCATAAAATTTCTTTTTGTATGTAATAACTTTTTATCAAATAATTACAAAGGAAGCGCAAAACACTTTATCATTCTTTACAATTAATTTCTATCTTGACTAGAGAAATTTTAAATTCGGAAAATTCTTATCTTGGAAGTTTTCATGCAAAGAAAAAAGTAAAGTTCTGACTTTTATTGATCTTATTCTTTACTCGAAAGTCACTTCTGCTACGATTAAATTACTCATTTTCGAGATTCACCACAGAAGAAAAGTCCAATCAAGACACCCGGAATCAAATAAAAAAGAACAAAAGGAATTAAGCTACTTTTTCTTTCTCATAAATAAATCTAATTATCATTGTTTTACTACAGAGGGATTAAAATATCCAGGGTTCTTTCATTTTTCTTCTCTGCTCTTTTTTACAAGGCCTTTCATCAATCCATAGAATAAAGAAATTATGTAAAATAATTTTTGCTCATATTTAATTATTTTCACTAATATTCAGAGATGCCACAGACTAATGTATTTGAAAAGAGTGACTAATTTAAGCTAAAAAGGGACTAAAAGTGACTACTATTTACAGAAAATGAGCCCCGTAGTTTGAATAGAACCACTTATTTATTCAAAAATTTCGATTTAGTTATAAGTTAATTATTTCGGCCTGCATTTACAAGATTAGATGAAATTCTATTGTCTCGGAGGGGGGGGGGGTGAAAGTACAATTACTAGAATACATTTTTAAAGTAATGTTCAGACATTAAAATAAGTTTAATTTTAATATCGAGGTGAGAATAGGGGTGGGCATAGGGTGATTTGTTGTAAAAGTAAGGGAATAATTTCTTTCAAATAAAAAAGATAACATTTTCGACGAAGAAAGCTAAATTTTCAACTTGAGAGTTGAATTTTCAGCCAAAAAAGATTAATTTTTGGCCAGAAGTAATTAATTTTTATTAGAAGTGTTGAGTTTTTGAGCTAAAAAGTCAAATGTGTTCGAAAGCCTTTGACTGTTATTTCCGAAAAGATGAATTTTCAGCAAGAAATGTAATTTTGAACAAAGACAGCTGAATTTCCAACGAAATAGTTGAATTTTCAAGTAAAAAAGATGAATTTTTAACAAAAGAGTCAAGTTTCCAAACTAAAAAGTAGGCTGGTTTGGAAAATATATTACTTTAATTCCCGAAACAAAAATTTTGAACAAGAAAGTTAAATTTTCAACCAAGCAGTTAAATTTTCCAGCTAAAAACGCACATTTTTCAGAAGAGAGTTGAATTTTCAACGAAAAAGTTAATTTGAAATCAAGAAAGATGACTTTTCGACCAAAAAAAGATTAATTTTCTATCCAAAAAGATGAATGTTCATCATAACAGTTGATTTTGACCAAAAATATGTATTTTTAACAAAATGGTTAAATTATCTATAAAATAACTAAATTTTCAATCGAATGATTAAATTTTTATTTAAAAAAGATAAATTCTGAACCAAAAATATAATAGTATACCCTCCAACAAAACAGAATTAATTTGCAACCAAAAATGGTCGGATTTTCTTATCGGCTTCTATTAATTGAGTTCGCATTTAGGCAAAAATAAAAAAAAAGGACAAGGAGAAGTTTCTTGGAAATAGGAGGAAAAAGAGGAATTCTTTAAAAAAGAGGAAAAGAGGGGGATATGGGACAAACTGTGAAATTTGATATTGTATAGCATTTTAATACCATATATGGCATTAGAGATTATTTACATAATGGCTATTATAGATTTCAGCCATAGAAAAATTTCCTTTTATATTTTAAAACAGTAGAGTTCTAGATAATGTTTTTACCAAAAAAATAAGACATCACTTATCATAATGCAACCAGTTTTCGAAAGTTAGTAAAAAACAATAGTAAAAACAAATTTAGTTGCAAAAAATATTGTAAAATTAAATGTTTTTTGTGTCTTAAAATTCGTCCATTCTAAATAATCTTCTTTCTCCAATACCCGCGCCGGAACTTGCAACTTATACGTTCATTCCAAAGAATCTTAGTTGGTCTTTACTCGATTGCTGACGTCACAGCGAAGTGATGTGGCATTTAGTCCTCTAGAGAACTAAGTAATGTCATGCGCATCTCCAATCTACCCCTTCTCCCTGGAATGCGCACCACAACTTAGATTCTTCTGAACGAACGTGGTCGCTCGTACCGGCGCGGTGATTGGGGAAAGCATCGTATGCAACGAGCGGGATTCGTCGCATTATACTGATACTGATACATGATACAGATGATACTCGCATGATTTGCCACAATCGCTACGCTCGCGTAGCAAACCGTCTGCGGGGAAAAAGTACATTTTTTGGTTCAAAATACGATTCCAACTGAACCTGTGGACCGATTTGGATGTTTTTTTTTTAATAAGCTCATAAGATTTCTAAGAGAGTTGTCGGGCCTGCTTTTTGAATTAGGCTTTCAATTTTTTTATAAATAAACAAATATGACGAAAAAATGCCATTTTCTCTATTTGACGTTCCCGGTGTTCGTTAATAACAGGAAAATGGTTAAAATCGCCTAAGTTTCATAGAGTAACACTAGTTAAAGATATTCCAATATTATACAATGAACAAAAAATTTTGTTATAAACAAATTATTTGTTGAAAGAATGTTTTCTACGATTTTCCATAATTTTAGGTTTTTTTAAGTTATATTGCAAGAAATTTTGATATAAACAATATGATGATGAAGAAATTTCTTCTTAGGATTATTATTGTGAATATTATAGACAAATTTAATAAACAAAGGCATTAATCAGGAATTTTTCGACGGCAAAATTCTTTTTTTTTCTCTGTCAATTTTTTTAAATTAGGAACTTCATGATAATTTTAGCAATATGCATAATTTGTTGATTGATCATATTATTTTTTTAAACAAATTAATTATTCGGGCATTTGTCGGCAAAAAAATTCGTTTTTTTATGCCAGTCCTTTCGGTAGGGGACTTCATGATAATTTTAGCAACATTCGTGATTTTTTGATTAATTTTATGATTTTTTTTTCAAACAAATTTAACAAACAAGTGTATTATTCGGGCATCTGTCAATGGAATTTTTTTTTATGCAAGTCTTTTAATTGGGAACTTAATGAGAATTTAATTAATACTCATACTTAGTTGATGAATTTTATGATGTTTTAAACAAATTTAATAAACATATGCATTATTTGGGTAGTTGTCGACGAAAAAGTTTTTTTTTCAATCTCAGTTCTTTCAGTTCAAGTTTATCAGAAAGTTTTTCATGAAGTTTCCAATTAAAAAGACTGACATCTAAAAAAACAAATTTTTCCGTCCACATATGCCCGAATGATGCGTTTGTTTGTTAAACTTGTTTGGAAAAATCATAAAATTTATTAACTAATCATGAATGTTTGCTGAATTTCTTATGAAGATCCCGATTAAAAAGTCTGACATAAAAAAAAGGATTTTTCCGTCGACAGATTCCCCAATAATGCACTTGTTTATTATATTTGTTTAAAAAAATCATAAAATTATTCAAAGAATTATGAATGTTGCTGAAATTGTCATGAAGTCCAAAACTGAAAGGACTGGCATAGAAGAAAACGAATTTTTCTGCCGACAAATGCCCGAATAATGCATTTGTTTATTATATTTGTTAAACAAAATCATGAATTTATTGAAAGAATTATGAATGTTGCTAAACTTGTCATGAAGTCCCAAACTGAAAAGACTGGCATTGAAAAAAACGAATTTTTCTGCCGACAAATGCCTGGATAATGCAATTGTTTATTAATTTTGTTTAAAAAAAGGATAGGATTGAAGAAAAAATGATGAATTTTGCTAAAATTATCATAAAGTTCCTAATTTGAAAAATTGACATAGAAAAAAACGAATTTTTCTGTCGAAAAATTCCTCAATAATGCCTTTGTATATTACATTTTTTTATAATATTACAAATAATAATGTCGAGAAGAAATTTCTTCATCGTAATATTACTTTTATCAAAATTCCTTGCAATATAACTTAAAATAACGTAAAATTATGGAAAATCGTAGAAAACATTCTTTCAACAAATAATTTGGTGATAACAAAATTTTTTGTTATTAAAATAGAAAAATTGGCCATTTTTTCGTCATATTTGTTTATTTATAGAAAAATTGAAAGCCTAATTCAAAAATCAGGTTCGACAACTCTCTTAGAAATCTTATCAGCTTTAAAAAAAAACATCAACATCGGTCCACAGGTTCAGTCGGAATCGTATTTTGAACCAAAAAATGTACTTTTTCCCCACTTTGAGTCTGTTGTACAATCAACTATTATTTGAAGTTATATCATCAATTATATTATTTTCATCCCAAATTATGTCTTATATTCGAAATTCCATCATTAGAAATAATATTTTTATTCTTAAAATCACAGAAAAACTGTTTTTTACAGATCTGATTTTTGGCATGACAACTTCCTTGAGTGTAAAAACGAGAAATAAGGAAGAAAAGAGTAATAAGGGAAATACTATGAAGCCTGCGATAGATAAATAGGAATTTTGATCATTTAGAGACTAAAAAATATTCTTTTATATAAACATTAAAGGTCTCTAAGTTTACAAAACCTTAGTAAGATTTTGTGTGGGGAATTTATATAGCTTGATACTTTTTCAGTGGAATGAGTTGCGCTTTTGTCAGGCATTGAGTCAAAGTATTTACAATCGATTAAATTCATTTTAGCAACATAATTTTTTATATTTATCAGATATTTGAAACCGTTCTCAAAAACCTTTGTACCGAAAGATAATTTGGTAAACATAAGCAATTGAAAAAGGACATTCTTAGAGTAGAAATATAGTGGAAATTTAGGAAATTAACCAATGTTTTAAATTGCAGAATTTTAAGTCTTTAAATTCGGTTGTCTTGTTTAAACTGGAATTGGAAATTTTTAATATTTTCAAACATTTCTAAATAAAAAAATGCAATTTGCAATGGCCGGCTCTGGAGGCATTCAATTCAAAATTCTTTAATATGAAATAATTTGAACTATTGTACTATAAAGTCTTTCAATTTGGTATTCTGCGATTTCAGAGAATGAAAAAAAAATTTTATGTGAATAATTAAAACTAAACTACTTAAAATATTTAAATTCAAACTTACTGTCAAGGAGTTCAATAAGAAATTATTTTAATTCTGGAAGACTTAATACTCAATTTGTCCTGAAATTTCTATTATTCAAATTAAAAACTAAAATATTGGTAAAACTTTTAATTGGAAACCTTCCAAATTTAAGAAATTTCGAAGAAAATAATTTGAATTTTAAGCTTTTGCAGCAAGAAAACTTTCGTTCCAAGACCTTCTAAATTAAACTGTTTTATAATTGCGCACTAAAAACTATAATTTTAAATTAAAATTATAGATATTTTAAAGACAATATCTATATCATTATTCAGTATCATATCATTCAGTATCAAGTTAATATCAATTAATAGTAATTGAAAATAAACTACCTGATAAGTAGGTATTTTGATAACGAGATGCATTTTCAGTAGAATGAGTTGCGTTTTGGTCAGACATGATGTAAAAGCCATTGTAGAATAGCTATAGATTATTATATATTATAGATCATAGATTACCATAGATTTCTTACATAGATTAATTGAATTATTTAAAAATAAAATCTAAAATGAGATCGATTAAAGTAACTAAATTGGCTTTTTCTTTGTAAAAAGTGACTAGAAAGTGACTTAAAACAAGAGACTAAAAGTGATTTAAATGACTATGTGGCAGCCGTGCTCATATCCCTAATTTTTGAAATCAATTTTTAAAATGGTGTTTTGATTTCATAAATAAGAAATAAACTATAGCCGAAGCTTTTAAAGATTTCATTGCAAACTCACCTCTTGCTCGTGGTTTCGTCAACAATTTTTGTACAATGTTGTCGTAGGCTATTTCTTCAGCTACTCCTGAATCTTTTACAAGCTTCTCTTTGATAGCGATGCAAATCTGGTATTTTGCTAGTAAATCTTCCAGCTCCTCAAAAGCCTTTAGACAAAGAAAGGAAAAACATGATAATAGATTTAATACTTTCACGATGATTCATGATGATAAATTTAAATTTAAATTTATCAAAGGAAAAACAGTATGAGACCTATAAAAAGAGACACTATTTTTGCCATAAATATTTACTTCATTTCATTAGCACATGATTATTTATTCAAAAGCTGAATCTTTCAAGAAAAAAGGACATTCTCTTATCATGATAGGTCACTTAAAAATCTTTATTCAGAAGTATACATATTTCGAGGATCATATGTCCTTTGAATTCAAAAATTTCAAGTAGTTAAATAATTTTAAAATAAATTATAAAATTGAATAGCTTATTTTCTTATGTTAATTCTTTTTTGTCTGCTTATCTAATGTGAATATATTTGTGTAAATATGGATTTTTATTATTAAATTATGAAGAAATGGCTCTCTGGGTTCGGATCTCAGCGGAGCTAGAGTGACCTTTTTTCACAACTTAAGAATAAAAACCTATATTTTGACAAAATATTGACATTTGACCAGCAGACAAAAAAGAATTAACATAAAAAATTATTTTGTTCATAATATTTCTGGTCAAAGAACCACAAGATCAAAAATATAATTTGTTCGTGTTGAACGAAATTAGAATCTTACAATATAATTTTTTTTTCAACTTTCTAAAGTGAAGTTCAATACAAGTTTACATAAATACAGAAATTGACTGACTTGAAATTAGTTTTAGAAGGATGATTAGGCATAAATTTGTCAGGTTTATGCATGAAGCTAATTTGCATTAAGCAACTGCTTTAGAATGAATGAATTAGTGTAGTATCTATACATATTTTACCGTATATTAAAGTTGAGGTAAAATTCTTGCATTTTTGTGAAAGTTTATGTTAAAGTTTATTTTTGAATAATAAAATTATTTACCCGTGCAATTGAATTTGATTCTAATAAGAATTGATTTTTAATTTAGATTTCTGATAAGATAAGGTTTTTACATAAATATTTTCACGTAATTGGAAATGTCGACGGACAATCAATTTATAAACGACTGATCGTTTTTCAGATTCCACGTTTCATATCTCGTCAGAAGAGTGGCCAATATTCCATCCAATTTCGAACTACATGTCAGCTTATAAATGAAAAATTGCTCGTCTATACGTTTTCCTGTATTGGTATTTGGGGACCAATGTAACTAAATCGTAAAAGTAAAAAAAATGCTGTGGACATATTATTTGATATGCATTTTTGCATTTTGTATAAAATAACGATTCTATTTTCATATTAAATTGGGAAGAAATTTTAATGTTTAACTTTACAACATTTGGCCGATGAAAGCGTATTTGCTCTGCTAATTGGCTCAAAGAAGGGATGCAAGGGATCAAGTAGAGCTGACGATTATTTGCTTAAAATATTGTGGGTGAAAAGTCTTCGAAAACATTTTCTATATCTAGCCTTATACAAACTTGGTTTCCATTGCTTTGAAATTATTTGGAAATCAGAATGTGCCATGCATTTTAGTAATTGGACAAGTAACAAAAGCGCACTACGTGCGCGCATGCGTCTTTTTAAAAATTTTGAAAAAGATATTTAATTTTATAGATCAAGAATAACAATTTTCTAAAAAACCAGCAAATGTCAGAAAATTTTTTTCAAGGCCAGGAACTTTTTTTGAGAACGTGCTCAATTTATTTTATTGCAAAATAAAATTGAATAGCAATGATTCTTCATTTGTAATAGTGCCTTCGTATTACTGTAATTAATTATTTGTTTGAAAATTCGCTTTTATTTTGTTTGAAATTAATATTTTTAACTGAAAGTTTTAATATTATATTTTTAGATAAAAATTGATCGTTTTCGGTTGAAAACTCCAGTATCTGGTTGAAAGGTGATGTATTATGTTGAAAATTGGTTCTTTTTGGAAGAAAATCAAACTTTTTGTTTGAAAAATCAACGGTTTATTTGCAATTTTTTTCCCTCTTGACTGAAAAATCTTCCTTATTTGAAAATTCAACTCATGTTGAAAAGTCGTCTTTTTTGGAAGAAATTATTCTTCTTGATTGAAAATTAATCATATTCAGTTCAAAATTTATAATCTCGGTTCAGAATTTGATTATTCTAGTAAAATTTTTATCATTATAGGTAAGAATTCATATTTATGGTTAAAAATGTAACTATTCCAGTTAAAAATTCATAATTTTAGTTGAAAATTCTTCATTTTGTTTGAAAATGTAAGTAGTATTCAAAAATTATTATTTATTGTTTGTTCAAAATTATTTTTGTTTTTAACTGAAAATGTAACTATTCTAATTGAATATTCCATAATTTTAAGTAACTAAAAAAAACTCTTTGGCATCTGAAAATTATTAACAAGATTTTTTGAGCTGAAACTTTTTAATTTTCAAAAAGTTATCAAAATTAAGAATATTTTATTGCTGATATATATTTTGACTAATTTTTGCTACTTAGATTCTATGTTATGTTTCTTGAACTGGCTGAATTGAATTGTTTATTTCAAATTGCTGGAGACCTCTTTTTTCATTGATTATTAGTATTTAACATAGTATTTAGATGACCTTACATTTCTCATAAACCTGAAGTTTTGCCAAATTTAAAAAAAGGAAAACTTCATTCAATCATGAACGCGGGTTCCCCAACAACAATAGTTTCGAGACAGTTTTGAGATATTAATCGAAAATGGCGCCATGCTCTTTTTAATATTTGGATAAGAAAAAAAAGCGCGCTACGTGCGCGCATGCATGTTTTTAGAAATTTCGAAACAAAAAAAATAATTTTGTGGATCAAGAATAAAAATTTTTAGAAATAATAAACGTCTTTACATTAAAACGTTTCATTTTCATTCTCTCACAACAGGGTGTCTACCCTACCTGGAAAACCTGGAAAAACCTAGCAATGTCAGGGATTCTTTTTTAAATCAAAGAATTTTTTTCAGAGCGTGCTCGATTTTTACATTCTCATCTCAATGAGAAGGTATGGGTTTTATGTGAAAAATGACTTTCACGGATTCAATAAAATTTTGACGTTTCTAGACCCCCTGAGTCAGAAAAAAACGGTTTTCACGAAGGTGTCTGCCTGTCTATCCGTCCGTCTGTCTGTAGTCTGTAGTATCGTGTAGGCACGATAACTTTCGTAAGATTGATCAGATTAGATTGTGCCTTGGCATACTTTTTGAAGGCCTAGAAAGAAATGAAGAGTTCGTTAACCAGGTATTTTGGATCAAAATTCAAAAAGTGAGCACATTTTGAAAATTTTTGAGACCACTTTTTTCAAAATTTGAAAATTCCATGTAAGGTTGTTAGTAGTGCTCCAAGAGACAAACAATTTATCCTCGCGAAATTTTCCGATAAAATTAAAATGATCAGAGTTATAGCATTTTCAAAATCTCAAAAAACAAAAGAAAATTAATATTTTAAGCCAAACAACGCATGATATGA